>VSMD01023748.1:0-19763 GCA_008750895.1 Mirza zaza | reverse complement strand
TTTAAAAAAGGAGAAAATAATTTACTTTCTTTTGTTTATATTTTATCAATTTGTATTTATTATGAAATATTTCAATACTATTTTCTTTCAGAAGACAGAAGTATATAGCTTTAATCTGTTTGCTTACTTAAATAAAATTGTACAAATTTACTTAACAGAAAAATGTTAGCAAATTTATTTTTGCAGTATGTCAATTCAGTTACTCACTTCACTAGTATTTAATATTGACTAGCTTTAATTTTGGGGCAACCAATGTAGAAACTTCCAATTCTTAGCTCTAATTACTATTACTTGTTTATTTTACTGTGGCATTTTATTTTTTGGTTGTACAGAAGTTATATATTGAAATATAATCACATTCTGTTTTTAAAAAATAAAAATAAATAAATGCTATTACTACCATTAATAATACTAACAGCAACTTTTGAGTGCTTATAATGGCAGCTCCTGTTCTAAGCCCTTCACAGGTTTTCATTGATTTCATCTTCATGGCTACTTGGCAAAAGGTACTATTAGTTTTTGTTTATTTGCTTTACAAATTTGTTCATTTAATAGATATTTATTGAGTAACTTTATGTGCTAGGTGTTATTCTAGATACTGGTTTACATCAGGGAACAAAACAAAAATCCTTGTTCTCATGGAGTTTAGGGTCTAGCAAGAAACAATAAATAATAAACATAGTAGTAAATTTTATAGTGTCACAAGGAAATAAGTGGAAAAAATGTATGACAAGGTAAGAGAGATTGGGAGTGTGATTACGGGTAGGGGAGGAGAAAAGCGTTGCCATTTTTTTATTAAAGTGGTCCGGGTTGGCCTCGGCCAAGGGGGTTACATCTGAGCAAAGACTTCTGGGTGGAGAAACAAAGACTACAAGGAGGATAAATAACTTGCCTGCACTCACACCTCTAATGAATAAAACAGCTCAAATTCAAACCCAGGCACCTGACTCTAATCCTGTGCTCTGAACCACTGCATCCTCGAATTATCTAGAGAGCTTACCTAAAATGTACATTCTGCAGTGGGGCCCGGAGTGCTTAAGTACAGGTGATTCCTATTATGCTAAAGTTTGAAGGACCAGTGCTTTCAAGGTTGATCAGTAATTTCCTGGGAAAGTTTCCAGTTGCATTTTGTTCAATTGCAAGTTGTTCTCTTTATGTTATTACGGGCAGTTGTTGGTTGACTCGACTTGGTTCACCTTGAGTGCTGCTTTAAAAACAATCTTTTTAAAAACACCAGGTGGGATCCCTGACTTTGTCAGAGGACAGAAGTGTATGGTTTCATGGTGCTTGTGTACTAAACAAGTCATCATGGTCCCAAATCAGAAAACTGGTTCCTGGCCAAAAGCAAGCAAGGGATGTTAACAAAGTCTAAGACTTAGCCTCTCTTTTAATTCCTCTTTACTTAAGCCACTGGGTAAATGTTATTTATAACCACAACCCTTTTACAGACTCTTTCTCCTCACTCACCTTCAGTTGCACTTCCTCTTTTGGTAAAACAAGGGTGAATTTTGCACAATTCTTTTCAGCTGAGCTCTGGTCAGTAAGGCGGGTGAGGTCTATTATGTCTAATTTGTCAACATACTGCAAAGATAAAGGAAAATCTCATTAAATTATTTCATGGTAACAAACAGTCCTAGTAGGAAAGAAATAAGTAATATCTTCTTGTCAACTGGTTGTACTTTGCATGATAACCTGGTTTTCCTAATCCCAGAGGGCATCTGGAAATGTATTAGTGGTGGTGTGCTAGTCCTGACTCATGCAGGATTGCAAAAGCCAATTGTTAAATTTTCAGGTATTTTGCATGTAGGTTGTTTAACACAGCCATTATTAGAAATTAAATTATATAAACATACCAGTAAGTAGATTATATATTTATTTATTTATTTATTTATTTTGAGACAGTCTCACTTTGTTGCCCAGGCTAGAGTGAGTGCCGTGGCATCAGCCTAGCTCACAGCAACCTCAATCTCCTGGGCTCAAGCAATCCTACTGCCTCAGCCTCCCAAGTAGCTGGGACTACAGGGATGCACCACCATGCCCGGCTAATTTTTTTGTATATATATTTTTAGTTGGTCAATTAATTTCTTTCTGTTTTTAGTAGAGACAGGGTCTCGCTCTTGCTCAGGCTGGTTTTGAACTCCTGACCTTGAGCAATCTGCCTGCCTTGGCCTCCCAAGCGTGAATTACAGTGCTAGGATTACAGGCGTGAGCCACCATGTCTGGCCTAGATTATATATTTAAAAAGTAATTAAAACTTAAAATGTGTTACTTCCTAATTATATTACTGCATTTGACTATTCTCTATGCTCTTGAAGTTATTTACGTCTTTGTTTCTGCATCGTGAAAATACCAAATAGTGGTGTGCTACTGTGATCTTCTTCAAAGCTCAATGAGTTTTGTTGCAACAAAGGAGAACGCAACTCCAAGTTCAGTGAGGTCACATGGGCAGACTGAAATCAGCCATAGTGGGAGTATTTACACCATGGAAATTCATAAACCTTGTTAATCAGGGCTGGATCAATTGTTTTGTTGATTGTTCCAGGGACAGCACTTTTTTTTCTGCAAAAGGCCAAATAGTAAATACTTTACACATACATATAGTCTCTCTTGCAAATTCTTCTTTGTTTTTGTTTTTGTTATTTTCTTTACAACATTTTAAAAATGAGAGAAGCCATTCTTAGCTCAAAGACTGAACAAAATCAGACCACAGATCAGATATGGCCGAAGGTCCACAGATTGTGGCCCCATGTCTAAACTTAAGAAAGAAAGGGAAAAATGTTAATCATATAGATGAAACTTCAAAGTTTGTTGTGTCTGAAGCTGTTTCACTGTAAATAGAACAAAAATTGACAAAATATTCTTTTAGATTTCAAACACTATTATCTAACTCAGCAAAGTAGTTGCTCACGTTATTGACTTTAAGAATACAAGTTCTGGGCCGGGCGAGGTGGCTCACGCCTGTAATCCCAGCACTCTGGGAGGCCGAGGTGGGTGGATTGCTCAAGGTCAGGAGTTGAAACCAACCTGAGCAAGAGGCTGAGGCAGGAGGATCACTTGAGCCCAGGAGTTTGAGGTTGCTGTGAGCTAGGCTGACGCCACAACACTCACTCTAGCTTAGGCAACAAAGTGAGACTCTGTCTCAAAAAAAAGAAAAAAAAAAGAATACAAGTTCTGAAATACATAATCATCATTTTACTTTTCTTTTACTCATTAATGTAAATGAAAATGTCAGTCAACATTCATGTCAAATATCATATTTAATGCCAATAAATTTATTAGGGAAAGAAGAGATTGGAATACATCTCCATTTGTCAAATCATAATGGAATTACAATGACAGTTGGTTATCAAGACAAAATCAAGGAAAAATCAAGGAACACATTCTGTGAAAATCAATCTGCTATATGGAAATTACTATAAAGAATATTGTAGGCCAGGTGCGATGGCTCATGCCTATAATCTTAGCACTTTTGGAGGCTGAGGCAGTAGGCTTGCTTGAGGTCAGGAGTTCGAGACCAGCCTGAGCAAGAAAGAGACCTCATCTCTACAAAAAATAGAAAAATTATCTGGGCATGGTGGTGTACACCTGTAGTCCCAGATACTCAATAGGCTCAGGCAAGAGGAACACTTGAGCCCAGAAGTTTGAGGTTGCAGTGAGCTATGATGACACCACTGCACTCTAGCCCAGGCAACAGTCTCAAAAAAAAAAAAAAAATTGTACATTTTTTAAATTATGTGCTACACATTCTTTATATCAGTAATATTTATAAGTTTATGTACGTATATTCATATATACATTTTTTCCAGAAAGCCATGCTCAACATTTACCACACACCACTGATTATGAGGATTTTTAAAAGAAATTCCTATCTTGTCCAAGTACAATAAAAATATTTCTCATGAGCAATTAGTCCCTATGGACTGGTCTATATGCCACAAGCCAGACTTGCCCTCTAATATTAGAAAGAACCACCTTCACTAAGTGTAGTAGAGTTTTTATGGTATATATATAATTTTTCTAAATTAGTCTCATTCTTGTCTTCTTTTTATCTCCTTTTATTTTCTTCTCAGTTATACCTAATATAACTTACTTTCCTGTATTCTTGTAAGTCTATTTTATTTTTCTGAATAAGATAGGGCTTAACAATAGGTCAATAAATTTTTTCCAGAGCTATTTCTATATTGATAAGGTTGAAGGTGAGTTTAGGTTGGCTTATTTATTTTCAAATCTAACCATTCCACAATGCATATATACTCCAAACCATCACATTGTGCATGATAAAAATATACAATCTTATATGTCAATTTAAAAAATAAATAAATTTGAAAAAAAGGAAGGAGAGGTACAAGGGAAGGAAGACAGAATTTAAAATTAAACAATATTTTTCTGATGGAGTGTCTAGATCAAGCTCAGTGAGTTTTGTTGCAATAAAGGAGGAAGCAGCAGAGAAAAAGGTGGCTGAGTTAGATAGAGTGCAGTAAGCTGATCTGTTGATTAGAGGAAAGAAAATCATATCTTTTTGTTTTTAATTATAGTGTTATGAAGACGCTTAAAGGTCATTGATCTAACCCAGCTGCTATCTGATGCTTGAATGTCCTGCAGGCTATGCTTCTATGTAATCTGTGCTCAGACATCTCTAACAACATGGAACTCATGCTCCCTGAGCAGCTCTGTCTATTCGTAAGCTTTTCTTACATTGAGACACAGTACTTTCTCCTGAGACTATCACCCAAAAAAGTTCCCCAAAGTCTACATCCTCTTTTAACACAATTGGTAAAGGGGCAATTCTGCAGCATTTAATTATAATAATCTCTTCATGGTGTAATGATTAAGACGGCTGGCTCAGGAGCAAGACCTAGGTGGTACCCCTTTTATCAGCTGTCTGATCTTATACAATTTCTTAATCCTTAAACTTGACTATTTCCATCTATAAAATGGGGATTAAAATTGTACCCATTCTGTAGAGTTGTGAAAATTAAATGAGATACTTTAACGCTTGAATGCTTACTATATGCCAACTTGTATTTACTATCCTCATTTAATTCTTTTGCTAGCCTTATGAGATGGGCTTCTATTTTTACCTGAATTTTAGAGATTTGAAGACTGAATGTGTTAGAGATCTTTTGTTTGCTCCTCTAGAGTCATTTGTATTCCTTTATCACCCAATATCTCACCAGGATAGGGACCTAGACAGACAACATTGAGGGGCTCCCTTGCCCTCTGACTGCCTGTTGGATTGGACCCCTAGAGAACACTGGTAGGAGACCAGAAGAGTGAGGAAAGCAAGATTGGGTATCTATTACCCTATGCAGGTACTCCCTCAATCAAAGATCATACTCCTCTCAAGACAGTCTCCTCCACACAATTCTCCTGACTACTCTCCCACTCTTTCTTGTCACCCCTCGGTGTGACAAGAGGAGACTGTAATTAGCATCAGGGTCTGTGCTATCCTTTGTGATTTTCCTGCACCCTGTCAACTGCTTTGAATATTTGTTGAACTTTTATTAAATGTTCTTCAAATTGCCCGAGTTGAGATGTCATCTGTTTTCTACCAGTTCCCTGTCTGATACTCTGAGACACAGAGAAGTCAGGTAACCAGCCCAAGATCCCACGGGCAAAAATGGCAGGGCCAGGATAGACACGCAGGCCAGTCTGTGCGAAGAGACCAGGCTCTCAATGCTAAGCTATAGTGACTCTTGCCATGTAGGAAGTGAGCAACTATTCATCCCCTCAATTACTATGCATTATACAAAGTTTAGACCAGGGGCTTTCATATTTATTGGCATCAGTGGGAAATTGGAATGTACAACAGAGAAATTAATTTCTAAACATTTAGTATGGTATTTGAAAACACCCTTGTGTAAATCTTGTCTATCCAGAACCCTGGTGAAAGATGACCATCTTAAGTTTGTTTTAGTTTGTTTTTTTTAAAATGGTTTTTGCCTAGTTCACCACTAAAGGTGCTGAAATGCCTGTAGGTGGAATATATCACACAGGCTCTTTTTCTGTTTTCCTCATTAGATCTAGGCATCTAATAATGATGTTCTAAAAAGTATGGGCTACTATAGGTAGGGTCCACAATGTTCATATTGAAATATGTTCCTGGCTTATAAAATCTCTTATAAGTATAGCATTCCAAGGTAGGTAAGCATTTGCCACTAAGATACTACATCTTGTTTCTGGAAAGAAATGAACCACACAATCAGAATTTGAAATTAATATGAATACATAAATCTCAGAATCTCTTTATTGTTATTCTTATGGTTAAGCTCTTAGAAGTCATGCTTTGTGGAGCATGTTTTTGTCTTTTTAGAAAAGTTTAATTGTGAGTTTGTATGTTATGATGCTCTGGAGATCATCTTGTTCCTTTCAGATTATAACTGCATGCTACAGCAAGATAAAAAGTGGGAGAAATTGAAGCTATCACTTAGTATTAAGCAACTTATATACAGATGTCTAGTTAAAATTTTCAATATTTCACTAAGTTGTCATTATCAGGATCAGAAAGAAAAGAATGCAAAGTAAAAAACATGAATCAATACCTTCTTCTGAGTTGCCCAGGAAATTTTACCATTGCTTATCATAATTGATGCCCTCACAGATTTAAATTTTTATATTTGAATTGGTTTTAATGGAGCATCTTTATTCTTGGATGGTGAAAGTTCCAAATTGAAAACCAGACTATGTGACAAGGATACATTGGGAACAATTTGAATCAGCTGAACATGTTCAACTACTTACTATTGTACTTTTTTTGTCAGTATAAAAGAAAAGTGTAGTTCCTCTCAACTCTGTCCAATAATGTTTATACTCCTGTAGGAAAGAAATCATAAGCATTATTCATTAGTATATATTCAACTATTCTCCTATTGCTATCTTCCTTTGTAACTTTTTAAATTGCTTATGTGGTATAGGTTCTTCTTCATCTTGGGTAATTCACCAAATTTTTATGACTTAACTTTATAAATGATTCTTCTTTTGTTTTTCTTTTTATGGTAGAAATGACCTTTATTGGTTGCAACGCAAATTCTAAGAGGAGGGGATGGGACAGCTGCCACTCCTGGGGTGGCATCCACCATCCTCTGAAAGCTGATTCTTCTCAAATTAATTGTAGTGTAATATTTGAGGTAAAGATGAACAGTCATGCACCCCATAACGATGTTTTGGTCAATGACAGACCACATGTACTACAGTCGTCCCATAAGATTACAATGGAGCTGAAAAATTCCTATCACATAGCATAAGGCATTACTCGCATGTTTGTGATCAGGCTAGTGCAAACAAACCTGCTGCTCTGCCAGTCATATAAAAGTATTGCACATACAACTATGCACACTATGTTTATAATGACAATAGGCAACTATGTTACTGGTATATGTATTTATTATACTATACTTTTTATTGTTATTTTAGAGTGTACACTACTTACAAAACAAAACACTACTTACAAAACAAAAAACCTTAACTATAAAACAGCTTCACACAGGTCCTTCTGAATTTATTGCTAGCTTCATAATCATTAGATGACCTTGCATTTAGAATTTAAGGTCACTGTCTCATTTTCATCCAATTAAACAAATGATCTTGAAAGTATACTGAGCTTACTGATGCGCTCAATGTGATAAAATATCCAGTGATTAGACATTTCTAGCCTTTGGAAGCCTACAATGAAGTGGAATTAGGGCCGGGCGCGGTGGCTCACGCCTGTGATCCTAGCACTCTGGGAGGCCGAGGCGGGCGGATTGCTAGAGGTCAGGAGTTCGAAACCAGCCTGAGCAAGAGCGAGACCCTGTCTCTACTATAAATAGAAATGAATTGGCCAACTAATATATATAGAAAAAATTAGCCGGGCATGGTAGCGCATGCCTGTAGTCCCAGCTACTTGGGAGGCTGAGGCAGCAGGATTGCTTAAGCCCAGGAGATTGAGGTTGCTGTGAGCTAGGCTGACGCCACGGCACTCACTCTAGCCTGGGCAACAAAGCGAGACTCTGTCTCAAAAAAAAAAAAAGAAATGGAATTAGAACTAATGGATGAGGAACCTTGAACATAACTTCTGTAGCCCCAACTCACTCATCTGTGAAGTGGATGAAATAATCTCTGCCCAGAAGAGTTATTGCGAGGAACAGAGTGACAGGACATTAAGGGCCCAGCGTGATACCCACCCGATGTGCCCCCTCAAAAGAATGTGCCCTTATCATATAGCCCCTCTGGTCACCACAGCAACACATTCAGTTATTCAAGAGAGTCGCTATCCATTACAGAAAGGAGGAAACAGATTTAAAGAAGTAAAGGAATTGCCCAAATTCCAGAACTGGACTGATACTTTTATCTCCTGACTCCCTAGTGCTCTTTTCTCACTGAAGTAACTAGTCAGAAAAATGAACTACGATGCAAACTCCAGTTAATTTTCTCTCTATACCCCCACCCCAGTAAAAAGATCCTATTATTTTTCTTGTGTGCTAGCAAAATACATTTGCCTAAGGAAGGATGTTGTGTAGTGGTCTCCAAAGTGGGGTGCATAAACCTCAAAGGTATGCAAGATTGATCCATTGGGAAAGAAAATTTTAGAATATCTAATTACATTTCATTTATTTCATCTTTCTTAATTCCTTTTTGCATATATTTAATAATTTACATGGAATATTAGTACAGTACATATATATAATTTCTAAATGGATTAATATTCATTTAAGAGGGATCTGTGCTCAAGATGTTTTCCTGAAAGGTATTATTTTAAAAATTTGGAGATTACTGCCATAAAGAACTGTGTTTGAGAGCACAACTTAGCCCTAAAAATTTCCTAAAGGAATCAAAGGAGAGTAGAGGATTAATCAGTGAAATGTTATTTTGATACAGTTATAATAACCACATTTTTATGTTCAGGCTAATAAGACATATTACAGACATTGTTTTTTAACTTTAACACATCACAAATTGAAGGAACTGAAATGTTGCCCAAATTCTCTTATTTTCAAAAAGTTCCATAAAAATGAGAATTTTCCTTTCCTGTTTGTATGAATTGTGATGCAGTTGGTATCCCACTGTGGCATATAATAGCTTTTGTTATGAAATACATCTTCCTGGTCTATCCATAATCCTAATGCTATGGTTTAAGTCAATCTTCCCACATTATTTTTTCCATGAAAATGATGTGCTTTTCATAGATTCTTGACCTGAGATCTAGGGACCTTGTGGAATTGCATGCAAAATTTTGTATGGTGGCACATTTTTCTGGAGCAAAGTTTCTTATATTCTTAAAAATGTCCCATCACAAAAGTAGCTGAGAAACATCTCTCAATGTGTAATCCCCTTGTAGAGCAGGTTACTCCTCAGATATATTTTTTATATTTTTCATGTTCTGAATCTTCAGCAGAGACCCCACTTAACATTCTGTGGAGCCTCTCAGCCCATTAGATCCAAAGATGAGCTGGTTCCTCTTCCTTCCAAAGGTTCACTGGCATTTTGCTGCCAGTTGCTTGCAAATTCCACTTATTTTCCTTGGATTTTTCTCATAGCTTCTATATCCAAGCACTTCAGATAGCACTGTGGCTCTCCTAAGAGCCATATTGCATGCAGACCCCAAATTAATTTTGATATGTTACTAAGAATATGATAAATGATGAAAGGGGAAGAGAATGAATGTAACCTTCAGCGTGAGCCAGGTGTTTTACATACATTATCCTTTTAATCCTTGAAACTACCCTGTAAGTATGCATTATTATTGTCCCCTTGCTCTCTTCTCTCTGACATACAAATAAAAGGTAATTTACTAGAAATTCAAATGGAAAAATCAGTTAATTTCATCTGTAATACTTATGCCTATAGTTTATTCCATTTCAAAGCATGCTTTCTAAGAAAAGGTAGTAATTGGGTAAGGGAGTCATCATCTCTACTAAACTAAGCCTCTTGAAGATAAGAGCTTTGTTTTATTCATATTATCCAGAACTGAGACTGATACTTAGAGCATAGTAGGCACACAATAAATGTTGCTGGAATGAATAAATTGATTGAGCAACTACTATATTCCAGATACTTTACCTTGGGAGGCAAAAGTAGTATTCTCTCCATTTTATAGGTGAAAAACTGAGTCTCAAAGAGAGTGAATAACTTGCACAAGATCACAATTTGTAAGTGGCAAGACCATTAGGAAAGACATGTTTTACTGACACTCTAAAATTCTTGTTCTTTCTGCCAATCATACTAATGACATGCCTTCTTTAAACATTAAAAAGAGCCTGCTATCAGAAAGTTATTATAAATATTTTGGAAGATATTTGGTGAGTAACAAAATTTAAATTACAAAGAAATTTCTTTTTTCAACTCCCCTTTCCTAACAAAGTGTCATAATGTGCCAAACCTGTCATGACAAGATTGAATTTACTTTAAAAGCATACATAATAGAATCAACCAAAAAATAGTCCAATATAACTGACAAAGTATTACTCATACATGTTTAACACCTATAACAATACAAGTTATCGTGTCATTACTCACGAATAGTAAATGATCTTTTTTTTTTTTTCTTTTGAAACAGAGTCTCGCTTTGTTGCCCAGGCTAGAGTTAGTGCCACGGCGTTAGCCTCGCTCACAGCAACCTCAATCTCCTGGGCTCAAGCAATCCTCCTGCCTCAGCCTCCCGAGTAGCTGGGACTACAGGCATGCGCCACCACGCCTGGCTAATTTTTTCTGTATATATTAGTTGGCCAATTAATTTATTTCTATTTATAGTAGAGATGGGGGTCTCACTCTTGCTCAGGCTGGTTTCGAACTCCTGACCTCGAGCAATCTGCCCGCCTCGGCCTCCCAAAGTGCTAGGATTACAGGCGTGAGCCACCGCGCCCGGCAGTAAATGATCTTATTATTTATGTAGGAAATATAAATGTTCTATTACAGGTATTTTCATATATATAATTTTTCCATAAGTAATGAATCCTCAGAAAATATTTTATTGTCATCATTGAACATTTCTTACAGCATTTCTGAAAACACTTAAAATTTTCCTAGTTTCTATGAGTATAAAATTCCATAAAATTTGATCTAAGTCAATGATTTCTTTTTTTCTCTAGTAATAGGCAATTTCAGTTCATTTATCTCATTAATTTCAACTTAACCACAATTACTATTTTCAAAGCAATGATTTTAACTAACTAGAGGTTTTAATTTTGACATTTTAAAAATATGGAATGCTTTGTGGATTTTATTAGAATAAATATATTTATGTAGCTTAGTGTATTTAATACCTGCAATTGCACCCTAAATATTATCTTTTAAAGTCATTATCTTGAACCAGTGTTTTTAGAATGTGTAACTATACATAATGTTAAACAGTATTAATTTTATCATTTAAACAATTTTTATAAAAGTTTAGCATTTTTATAATTTGATCATTATTAACTTTAAATGACTAAGAATAGGAGCAAAAGGTTTAATTTCAACCATAGTATCATTTTTCTTAATAGTATACTTCATCATTGAAGCATAGTAGTAAATGGTGCAGAAAATATAAGAAATATTTTATCTCCTAATCCAAAATCTTCTGCGGTATTTAAATAAATTATTTGAAAATTTAGCTGAATGTTTTATATTAGTAACAATATTAGAACCTATTATTATTATATATTGTATACATGTGTGTATTTATATGTTTAAGCCATATTTTATATTTAAATTATGAAAAATTGGAATCCTTTTTCTGAGCTCAAGGAAAAGGGTTTAATTCCAACAGAAACAAGGAAGTTTTGTCATATCACATTACTATGAAATAAATGTTATAGTAAGACAGAAGTTTCAGGTTTAACATGATCATCTACAGACTCACCCGGTATCCCGACCGCTTGACTAATAAAAAACCTTCAAAGTACAAGGGCAGAGCAGTCATCTTTAACCTTTCCTGGAAGATCCTGCGAGGGGCTGGTTTCGGGGGCTTCTTAGCCATCATGCCCTCTCTTTAGTGTGTGGTTCGGTTTGGTTCGGTTTCAACTATATCGAGTCTCAAACAAAATGAAATCTCCCTTGTGTGAGAGGAAAAGGCAACTAACTGTTCAAAGAGGAAGTCCCAACTCGCTTTTTAACCACCAACACTACCACCGACAGGAGACCACACACACACACACACACACACACTTTTTTCCCTTTACGTTTTTTGAGAGAAGAAAGAACTGGCACAGACCAACTTTTAGAGGGTAATCTCTGAGTGAACGACACGTACTTAGATTTACAGTAGCAAAACAAACAGAAGATTAACATCACCTGGGGATGAAAGAAACAGGTGTAGAGATTGTGGACTTTAGGGGAGACATCAAGGACACATTTGTTTTTTCTACTTTTTATTTTCTTATTTTTTTTTATTTTTTTACTTTTTTTTTTTGTTTGTCCATTTTTATTTCCAGAAGACATGACTTGAATAAAGTCTACTTCATTAAAAATTACTTCAGGCCAGGCAACGTGGCTCACGCCTATAATCGTACCACTACAGGAGGCTGAAACAGGAGGATCACTTGAGGCCAGGAGTTCAAGAGGAGCCTGGGCAATAGCAAGACCTTATATCTACACGAAAGTTTTAAAATTTAGCCGGGTGTGATGGCGTGCACCTGTAGACCCAGCTACTCGGGAGGCAGAGGCAGGAGTGGGAGGCTGCAGTGATCTATGATGATGCCAGCGCACTCTAGACTGGGTATCAGAGTAAGACTTTGTCTCAAAAAAAGGAAAAAAAAATCACTTCATGGGATAATTTTGTTAGTACTATTTCTGTTATTTCAGGGCTGAGCTTTGTTTAAATTTAAAAAAATGGTTCTCCTATCTCATGCCCATTTCGATGATTCACTAAATAAAATCCACAGTTACAGGAACATGGACTTTTTTACTTTTTTGCCAACAGGTATCCCCAGTATATGGGTTACTGGCGGATATTTGGTGCCGTGGTTTGAATGTGTCTCCCAGAGTTCACGTGCTAGACATTTAATCCCCAGTGCAACAGTGTTGGCTAGTGGGGCCTTTGAGAGGTGATTAAGTCATGAGGACTCGGCCTGCATAAGTGGCTAAATGCCATGATTGAGGGAGTGCATTAGGTATCAAGTGAGTGAATTTCTTGTAAAAGCAAGTTTCACTCTCTCTTGCTCACTCTTACTCTCTCCCATTCACTCTCACTGTCTCCTGTTATTCCACTCTCTGCCATGGCCTAATGAGCACGGAAGTCTTTGCCAGATACTGGTGCCATGCTCTTGGATTTCCAGAACCATAAGCCAAACAAATTTCTGTTCATTATAAATTACCCAGTCTGTAGGATTCTGTTACAGCTGCACAAAACACAATAAGACATTTGTCAAAAAATATCTGGCAGAGAAAGCTCTAGGTTTTCAAACTTCCATTTTGTTCTTTTATGTTTTATGAGCTGTAGATCACTAATACTGTGATCCATAGATGGGATCCCTATGGTTATCTAGTGAGATTTATAGAGCTATACAGGGGGCAAAATGCATTCAACAATTGCATGTGAGAAATGGTCCTCGAGATACTGGATTTGGCCTAGCACAGTGCACGGAATGATGGAAGCAAAAACTATTATTAGAAGGAATTCTGATTTGTCCTACAGGGGTCCTGAGAATTTTCATCATTGCCCCTTTCACCTTCAGTATTTCAGAACTTACTCTAGATTTAGGAAAGGGTGGGCCCGGTAAGACCAGCCTATTCTCAGAAATCAAAGCAAGCCAGGAATTTTCTGTCTGATCCTCCTCTCCTAATGGAAAAACCACATGGTTTTCTCCACTAGTATGGGTCCCACTGACCCTGCAACTATAGTTGTGGGGAGCTAAATTGTTCACAAAGTGAGTAGAACAATACAGACTGATAATGAGTAAATCAGAGAAGAGTTTTCAGATGCATTATCAAAATGAAAACAGTTTGTAACAGATATTGAGAGTTGAAGATGCAAAATTACTGCTTTGCCTTTATAACAAGTCTAGACCTGCTTCTTGCTACCCAGACCTTCAAATGATAAAATGTAAGTCCAACTTAATTTTTTTATCATGCCTGATCTCTCTGCTCAAGTCTAATGTTTAATGTTTTGAGGCAAAAATATAACTGATTTTTAGTTTCAGCATACTAATAAAATGAGTTAAATGGCATAGGAAAACTTCCCAAAAGGACAAATGACCTAATCTATTTTCTTGGCAACTGGTAGTTGATGTAATACAGGAAGGAAGAGGAGGAAGATTGGATGCTGACAATTAGAGTATGAGAAAATTAGTCACTGACTTTATGGCTGGAGAGTTTCGTGAGAGAGAGAAATGAATTCCTCTAGGATAATATGTAAAGATGGAAATATTTTTGTGAAATAACCACAAAATTATGTCTTTCTAATGTTTTTTAAAAATAAGCAAAATAGAAAAAACAGTTCATCAGACATCGTAAATTACTTTCAGCCGCTGGTTTGTAAGTCAAATCTTCTTTAATATACCAAGTATCAAATTATGTTGCTCTAAAAAAAGCCCTACAAAATGCAAAAATCTTACTTAAACATTACTAGCCAGTTAGATCTGCTTGAAGATATCAACCTTATTGTACCACGGCATCGTTACAATGGAAATCCTCTTATAGATATTTTGAGCATTGGGCAGTGAATAATGAATGTGTAGGTAAGGAAATGCAGTAGAAAAAATGTTTGGGCACAGGGAGAGAAGCCAATTTTGCTGCTAACCAGTTCTGAGGGTTAGCAGAACAAGAAATTTAACTTCTCTGGAATCACAGCTTCCTTGCCTATGAAATGAAGTGACAAACTAAAATGACTTCTTGTCTGAAGAGCTGCAATAGGCTTCTAAGTAGTCTGCTGATTTCTAATCTTTTTATTCTCTAATTTATTTAACATGCAACCTAATCAAGAGTCCCCTGCTTCAAACACTTTAATGGACTGTTACTGCTTTTGAGATTCCTTCTTTTATTTTTTTAACGAACACTAAATATTGAGTACCAACAATGTGCTCGAGCATGGCACACAATGTCCTTCCTAATAGAGCCTTTTAAATCTCAACTCCTCAAAATACCCTCTGCTTCAGTGATTTTGTTTACTTTCAGTTGCCTCAATACCCTATGATCTTTCTTATCATTTTATACCTTTTCAACCACTGTACTCTTTCCTTGGATGCTCTTCCTCCCCCTTGTTTATATGGCAATGTCCTGCGCATCCTTCAAGATCCAGGTTAATGGTGAAGATTTTATGATTTCCTAAAGCCTTCTCCATCCCCAAGGGAAAAGTTATTACTCTCACTTCTGCATTCCTATAGCACTTGGCACATTTCTTTTTTTGAGACAGAGTCTCACTTTGTTGCCCAGGCTAGAGTGAGTGCCGTGGAGTCAGCCTAGCTCACAGCAACCTCAAACTCCTGGGCTCAAGCAGTCCTCCTGCCTCAGCCTCCCAAGTTGCTGGGACTACAGGCATGCACCACCATGCCCGGCTAATTTTTTCTATATATATATTAGTTGGCCAATTCATTTCTTTCTATTTGTAGTAGAGATGGGGGTCTTGCTCTTGCTCAGGCTGGTTTCAAACTCCTGACCTTGAGCAATCCACCCGCCTCAGCCTCCCAGAGTGCTAGGATTATAGGCGTGAGCCACCGCGCCCAGCCCATTTCTGTATTATAATATTTGTCTCATATTTTAGTTATTAGTACATATTCTGTATCAACGGGAAAATTAGTTTTTTCAAAGGGCTCGGAGATTGTGCTGAAGTAGCAGTTGATAAGAATTAGATTACAATACCATTTATTTAATGAATAGCTTACAGCTCAAAAATATGGTTCTAATTTGGAGAAGTGTTAGCTTCCCTTGTGACAGAAGTTTCCTTTATCTGATATATATGACCAGTGGTTGACATACGATTCTTTTATTGCCATATAGAACAATTATGTTACTACGAAACTACTGAAAATACAGGCGAGCCAAACCACTGTGGCCATAAGCCAGTCGTACGCCGCTGGTTGAAGGGGTTTTCATCCAAATGAGAAACTCTACCCCTTGTCTCTAATGGGACAGGCCAGAGTCCCATGAGCAGCAGCTCCCATTTCGCCACTGTGTGCCATTGTGTGTCAACACACTGGTCTGGTGACCACAGCTCCGGTGAGAAGTCACACCCACTTCAAAAACCTCATGAAACAGAGGAAATTGTAGTCTATTAAACCTTTTCGTTCAGAGCTTTCTTCCCTAAGAATGCAGACCAGTGCCAAAAATGTAGTCACCTCCTTTAAATAAAGGACACGTGTATTACTCAGCTTGACAGTTGCCATAGATGCTTTGCCATAAGCACTTCCATCTTCGTTTAACCCGTGTATACAAGACACGTCAATCACAACACCAATCTTGTCACAGCAAAGTTCATGAGACTGCATATCCACAGGGGAACTGTCTGTTGCAATGGAGATTTTGCTGACAACAGCAAAGAGAAAAGCTTTTTCAATACCTGAATTTGATATAAAGATTTCTAGTAGGTTTTCCAAGGTTGGCAGTTGTGGGGTGAGTCTGTGCACCACCTTACTAAAGCCTTCAAATATTGAAGGTCATAGATACTACTCAAATAAAAGCTACGATGGAGTTTTTCTAGCCCAGCATCTGCAAGGCCATCATCATCCCTTCGATGAATGTCCCTCTGTGTTTCTATTTTGTAATCATCAGACCATCAACTTTGTGGATAAAAAGCTCAAAATCCATGTCTGGGTTAACTTCGCAGGCTTTAGAAACTGTAATGCGAAGTCTTGTTAAAGCCTCCAGGTAGCCATCCTGCATGTCAATGACATGTACCAGCGCTCCTGTTCCCCTCAAGATCATCTCATAGTCAAATGTTGGGTCAAAAATGTCCATTTGCCCAGGAAAATCCCGTATCTGGAAATTTACAAAGGAATTATTGGAAGTGTCTTTTTTTTTTTTTTTTTTTTTTTTGAGACAGAGTCTCACTCTGTCACCTGGGCTAGAGTGCCGTGGTGTTGGCCTAGCTCACAGCAACCTCCAACTCCTGGGGTCAAGCGATCCTCCTGCCTCAGCCTCCCAAGTAGCTGGGACTACAGGCATGTGCCACCATGCCCAGCTAATTTTTCTATATATTTTTAGCTGGCCAATTAATTTCTTTATATTTTTAGTAGAGACGGGGGTCTTGCTCTTGCTCAGGCTGGTCTCGAACTCCTGACCTCGAGCCATCCTCCCACTTCAGCCTCCCAGAGTGCTAGGATTACAGGCGTGAGCCACCGCAGCCAGCCTAGAAGTGTCTTCTTTATAAATCTTGTTGTTGGTTCTTTCCAAAAAGAGGGTCTCATCGAGTGACATCTTAGGAAACGCCGCCTTCGGGATGGAGGACTTGCTGCTGTGCCCGAGCCCCAGGAGCAGAACCCTGAACTTGGAGGGGTCAGCGGCCCCCACCCCGGGCCACAGCCCCCGACCCTGCCGCCTGCCACTGCTGCCTCCTCTTCCTCCTCCTCCAGCCCTAGCCAAGTCCTTTGAAAACGAGTCACCCTCACGGTCACTGCCAGCATGTCCTTGGCCAGATGCTGCAGGGACATGGGGCTGGGGCCGCCACCACCCGCACCCCGACAGGCCAGGCCTAGCCAGGCTGCATGAATAAGTGAAAAGTTACTCTCGCATTGAGGGTGACCCCAATCTAGTCCCATTTTGCCAATGTGAATGCTTTTCAATATCAAATTTCCTGTATCAACAACACATAATTTCTGCCCCCATGTCGTTCCTTGCAATTTCTTTTCCTATTTCCTTGAACTTTTTAAACTCTCTTACTGCCAGAGAGCTACAGTTTTGTTATTTTGTCATTTATGAGTTTCTATAGACAGTTGAATTTATAAATATCTTCTATATCATGCCCTAGGATTACAGGCTTGAGCTACCATGCCCGCCAAGCCTTCCATATATTTAATTTTAAATGATCCAAGCTTAGCAAGTAGTATGACAATTCACCAAAATATGCTTACTCTGTAGCAGAAGTTATAGCTTAGAAGAAGCTAAGGCAAGCACTGTTTACACTACTCTTGATAATTTTTTACAAAGAACTAAAGCAATTTATTTCTTAATATTTCTAGCCTAAATTATAATGTACAAAATAAATATTAGTTTTATTCTTTTTTGCATTTCCCTATAAGTTTATAACTGAGAATAAGATAGTTACAGTTTTGACAAAACATTGCAAAGGTCATGAAACAATCAGAATTTTCCTCATTGATTATTAAGATGCTAAGATCTCTTTGCATATTTTCAGCTAACGCTGTCATTTCTAGGGTCCCATGCTACCTTGTACAACAATAGCTGCCTAAAATGTAAAAACCAAGACCTACATTATTTGCCAATTTGCACTCAAAGTAACTTAAGTCTTTTAAAAGCTAAAATTATAATGTAGAACTCTATTATTAAGCTTTTGAAAAGCAAAATGTGTTTTCAATGACAAAAGTTCATTCTGGGGAGGTAACAATTACGTTTACTGCAAGTAAACTATAGGATATGGAATGAAGATTTGAGAATCTACTGTTATTTGTTGTGTTCTTGGATTAAGAGAAACAATAAAATATAATTGCAACTAAGAACTGGTTGACACAAAGGTAATTTAGGAAATGTGAGGTCTGCTAATTTATACAGCTCTTTACAATTGAGGGCTCATTGCAGACATTAGAACTTACCCTGCAGAAAAACTGCTTTTGTGTGAACATTGCTGCCACCTACCGACACATTGCAAGTATTCTTTATTAACTTGGCAATTATGGTCTACGATAGCATTTCTATCTGAGGATAATTTTGTCAGAAAAGGCTACTTAAAGCGGATCTACTTAACCACTGGGACCACATTTGGCACTAAAGAGTAAAAAAAAATAATTGAAATGTTATATTATAAGCTAAAAACTAAAATGATAAAAATGCGTTTATTTTACCTTGGCAACTTTAAGTTATAATTGCAACTATGTTATACTTTTTAGAACAAATTCATTTTTGGTGTGTAACTATTCTGACACAGTTATATGGTAGCAATTTGCTAACATTTTCACTTCTGAATTTTGAAGAATAATAAATGTTTGTGCAAAAAGTTTAAAGAACTTCAGCAATTTTACTACTATCACTTTCCCACATCATTTTACTATGAAAGATTTCAAACATACAGAGAAGCTGAAAGAGTAGTATTAATAAACACCTATGCACCAACCATCTAGGGTCAATAACTATTAACATTTTGCCATACTTATTTAACTATCTCAATTTCTTTTTGATTAATCATTTCAAAGCAGTTACAAATACCACAAGACATTTTATCCCTACTTTAACATGTATATCCTAACAGTAAGGAAAATCTATTACATAAAGATAGTGACATTATAATACCTAAGAAACTTTTACAATTCCCTAATGTCATCTGATAATTAATATTTTCATTTTCCACTTGTTGCCTAATGCTCTTTATAGCTACTTTGTTTTGAACTGGACTCTGATCAAGATTCACACATTGCATTTGGTTTTCAAACAGTTCATTTGCACCTCTTTCTCTCATTTTCTCTCTCCCTCTTCCCCTGCCTCAGTTGGGTTTAGGGGTAAATTACAGAAAAGTTACCTTTTGTTAAGAAGCATAGTTCTAGTTTTGCCAAATATATATAGTTATGTAACTATCACCATAATCAAGACATAAAATATTTCCACCACTGCAAAAAGTTCTCTCATGCCTCTTTATAGTCTCTCTCTCCCACCCCATCAACCAATGATCAGATTTCTTTTCATATAGTCATTGACATTTGGCT
>VSMD01023741.1:0-24229 GCA_008750895.1 Mirza zaza | reverse complement strand
GTAGTACTCATAAATTATATCTTTTATTTCTTTGGGATCAGTTGTGATATCACCTTTTTTGTTCCTGATGGGGCTTATTAGAGATTTCTCTTTTCTGCTTTTCATTAACCTAGCCAATGGCGTGTCTATTTTGTTTATTTTTTCAAAGAACCAACTTTTTGTTTTATTAATCTCCTGAATAGCTTCCCTGTTTTCAATTTTGTTTAGTTCTGATTTGATCTTGTTGATTTCACTTCTTCTGCTGGGTTTGGGGTTGGTCTGTTCTTCTTTTTCCAACTGTTTGAGTCGTTTCATTAGATTGTGTATTTGTGATCTTTTTGGCTTTTGGTTATAGGCATTTATGGAAATAAACTTTCCTCTCAGAACTGCTTTAGCTGTGTCCCAGAGGATTTGATAACTTTTCTCTCCATTGTCGTTTTGTTCATAGGATTTTTTTATTTCCATCTTGATTTCTTCATTTATGAAGTAATCATTTAGTAGGAGGTTGTTTAATTTCCACGTTTTTGTGTAGAAGTGTGAGTTTCTGTTAGGGTTGATTTCGACTTTTATTTTACTGTGATCTGAAAAGATACATGGTATGATTTCTATTTTTTTAAATTTCTTGAGATTTACTTTGTGTCCTAGGATATGGTCAATCTTAGAGAATGTCCCACGAGCTGATGAGAAAAACGTATATTCAGTGTATTTTGGGTAGAATGTCCTGTAAATGTCAGTCAGTACCAATTGTTCTAGAGTTTTGTTTAAGTCCATTATTTCTTTATTAATTTTCTGTTTGGAGCATCTGTCTTGTGCCATCAGTGGGGCATTGAAATGTCCGGTGATTATGGAGGTGCTATTAATCCATTTGCTTAGATCCAGTAAGGTTTGCTTTATGAATCTGGGTGCACCTAAGTTGGGTGCATATATATTTAAAATTGTTATCTTTTCTAGTTGTACTGTGCCCTTCACCATTATATAGTGACCATCTTTGTCTTTCACTACTTTTGTTGGTTTAAAAACTAAGTCGTCTGAAATTAGAACTGCCACGCCAGCCTTCTATTGGCTTCCACTTGCTTGGAATACTGAACTCCACCGTTTTACTTTTAGTCTATATGCATCCTTGCAGGTTAGATATGTTTCCTGAAGACAGCATATACTTGGCCTGTATTTTCTTATCCATTCAGCCAGCCTATGTCTTTTGAGTGGAGAGTTTAAGCCATTCACATTTATTGAGAGAACTGATGGGTAAGGTATATTACTGTTCATTCTGTTGGGTTGGATGTTGTTTATTTGCTTTCTGTCTTGAGCCATTGTAATATCTGGCCTTTAATCTTTGGGTTTTGGTTGTTTTTATATTTGAGAGTTTTTATTATGATGTTCCGTGCTTTGAGTACTTCTTGTAGAGCTGGTCTTGGTGAATTCTCTGAGACTTTGTTTATCTGATAATGTCTTAATTTCTCCTTCATATAGAAAGCTTAGTTTTTCAGGGTACAAGATCCTTTGCTGGGCATTATTTTGTTTCCAAAGTGTTAAAATGGGTCCCCATTCCCTACTTTCTTGTATTGTTTGAGTTGAGAAATCTGAAGTTATTCGGATCCGTTTTCTTTTTTATGTAACTTGCTTCTTTCACCTAACAGCTAGTAGGAGGGTCTCTTTTGTTGATATTTTGGTCAGTCTTCTGACTACGTGGCGTGGTGTTTTCCTGTTTGCATTGTATTTCCCAGGAGTCCTTTTGGCCTCTTGTATTTCTAATTCTAGGTTACTGGTTAGACCTGGGACATTTTCCTCAATTATTTCTTCAAAAAGCCTATCCAACCCTTGGGTTTTTTTCTTCCTTCTTCACTGGAATGCAGTGGACCTGCAGGTTATTTTTCTTCGTATAATCCCACAATTCTTGTAAGCTTTGCTCATGTCTCTTATTTTTCTGCTCTAGCTCTGTGATTAACTTATTTGATTTGAATGAGTTGTCTTCCAGCTCTGAGATTCTTTCTTCTGTTTGTTCTACCCTATTTTTGAGGCTTTCCACTGTGTTTTGAATTTCCCTGAATAAATTCTTCTTATTGAGGATGTCTGATTGATTCTTCTTCAAGATGTCGATCTCCTTAGTGAATCTTTCTTCCAATTCTTGTATCTTCTTTGTAGTTTCTTTGTGTTGGTTATCCATTTTTTCTTGCATTTTATTGAGCTTTTTAAGAATCCAATTTTGGAATTCTTCTTCTGTCATTTTAGTGTTTTGGGTTTGTTCAGGCTCCATTTCTTGACAGCTGGTGTATCTCCTACGGGGAGTATTTTCGGCTTGATTTTTTGAGTTGTGTTGTGTCCTCCCCATCCTGGGTCAATTGCTAGAGCTCAGTCGACTGCTTTATGTAGTTTCTTGATCAACCACTGGGGGGAGCTCTTCCACCACACTTGGAAGGTTCCCCTGACAGGGGTAGCTTTTGGGGAAAGTGGGTTTTCTTCTCTTGCCCTGCCTCCATGGGTGGAAGCCTACCACTTTGGGCAAGAGAGATGAAGGCTGAGGGGAGGCGGTATCTCCCCAGTATGCCCTTACCCTGGCGCCCCAGTGGCTGTAACTCCCCTTGGCTGCTAGACTTCTTAGTAGATCCTTGATGGAGCCAGGCCTGATGAGCCGATTGTAGATTGTGTAGGGGCGGGATTTGCCAGGAGAGACTCTAGTCTGGGCGGGGGTCGGGGACTTGCCCCCTGACGGCTGGGCTGTGGACCCCCTCAATGGCGATTGCTAGCCCACTAGTAGGCCACCAGTACTGGGGGCGACTGATTAGGGTGCAGCCGGTGCCGGGTTGGGGGCCTGGGTCAATAGGACGCCCCCCAGGTTCCTCCACGCCGCCTGCCCACGTGCCTGTTCTGTTGGAGCCCATGCTTTTACTGACCTGCCCTGTGCAGTTTTATTCACCTGGGACAGTTCCAGTTTAAAGCCCCCTCTTAACCTCGCAGGTTACCGGAGGTGATACCTCTAACTGCCTCCGTGGTCCGAGCTGATCAGTTTCTTCCCGTCTTGGAGACGTCCTAGTGCAAGGCTCAGGAGAGACTAAGCTGCCACCTCTCACCATCAACCGCACCCTCCACCACCCTCTTCTCCTGCTGCGATTTCGCACCAGTTTCAGACAGGTCTCTGGCTGGGTGGGTGTGGAGGTCAATGGGGAAGCAAGGAGTTCTCCTGTGGGTCTGATCCCACTTCACCACCTGGCCTGGTGGGCCGGCGCCCTCCCACGCGCCCTACTGTTTGCTTTGCACTCTCCAGAGAACACGATCTTATTTCCCGATCACCTTTTTTATCCTTTTATCGGAGTCCTGCGCTGTACCTCTGCGGATTCTCAATGCTGTCCTTGTAGTGGGGAGATCCACTCGAGTGTAGGAGACCAAAATCTATGTCTCCTTCTGTGGGAGCAGAAGTCCGGAGAGTTACCTCTACTCCGCCATTTTTTCCCCGTTTGTTGAGGGTTTTATCATGATATGGTGCTGGATTTTGTCAAATGTTTTTTCAATGTCTACTGATATGACCA
The DNA here is from genome assembly GCA_008750895.1 of Mirza zaza. Taxonomy (NCBI): domain Eukaryota; kingdom Metazoa; phylum Chordata; class Mammalia; order Primates; family Cheirogaleidae; genus Mirza; species Mirza zaza. The sequence goes on along the minus strand of VSMD01023741.1, from coordinate 20,726 downwards.
TTTGGTGCTTATTTTTCCTTCTGTTTATGTGGTGAATCACATTTATTGACTTACTTATATTGAACCATACTTGCATCCCTAGGATGAAACCCATTTGATTATGGTGAATTATTAATATCTGTTTTATGTGCTGTTGAATTTGTTTTGCTAGTATTTTTTGAAGATTTTTGCATCTGTGTTCATAAAGGATATTGGTCTGTACTTTTGTTTTTTCATTGAGTTCTTTTCTAGCTTTGGTATCACAGTGATACTGGCTTTGTAGAATGAGCTAGGGAGAAAACTTTCCTTCTTGATATTATGGAATAATTTCTCTACAATGGGTGCCAGTTCTTCTTTGTAGGTCTGGTAGAATTGGGCTGTGAATCATTTTGTTCTGGGGCTTTTCCTTAATGGGACGGTTTTATTACTGCCTTAAGCTGGCTGCTTATTACTAGTCTGTGCAGGATTTCTATTTCTTCCTAATTCAGGCTTGGGAGTTTGTGTGTTTCCAGGAATTCAGCCATTTCCTCTCAGTTTTCTAGTTTCTTTGCATAGAGATTTTTATACTATTCCTGGTATTTGTATTTTTCTGGTATCTTTTTTTGGCATTAAGTAAAAGTTTATTGATATTAGATATTACCAATTTATTTTATCTTGTTATGATTTTTTTCTAAACTAAATAATAAAAAAACAGAGAAGTATTAGTTACAGCTTTAACCCGAAGCCCTTTTTAAAAATTTATTATTTCATTTATTGAAACCTTAAAATCTGTATCCCCATCATATGCCGAAATAAAAAAATATATATTATTTCATGATATTATGGAGGTACAAACATTTTGGTTACATAAATTACATTTAACCACCTTGAGTCAAATTATCAATGTGTCTATCACCCAGATAGTGTATATTATACCCGTTAGGTATGAATTTGCACATGTCCTCCCTGCTTGATTTCCAATGAAAGCCATTTCTATGTGTGCACATAGGTATTGATCAATTAGTTCAAATTTAATGATGAGTACATGTAATGTTTGTTTTTCCATTCTTGTGATACTTCACTTAGAATAATGGTCTCCAGCTGCATACAGGTTAATACAAGAGATATTAGTTCACTATTTTGTTTGGCTGAGTAGTACTCCATGGTATACATATAGCTCATATTAATCCACTCATGTATTGATGGACACTTGGGTTGTTTCCAGATCTTAGCAATTATGCACTGTGCTGCTATGAACATTCAAGTGTAGGTGTCTTTTTTATAGAATGTTCTTTTTTCCGTTGTGTAAATACATAGTAGTGGGATTGCAGGATCAAATGGTACTTCTACTTTTAGTTCTTTGAGGTATCTCCATACTACTTTCCTTAGAGGTTTTACTAGTTTGTAGTCCCACCAGCAGTGTTCCTATCTCTCTGCATCCAGGCCAACATATGTTCTTTTGGGAATTTTTGATATATGCCACTCTCACTAGAGTTAAATGATTATCTAATTGTGGTTTTGATTTGCATTTTCCTGATGATTAGATATGTTGAGCATATTTTCATAGGTTTGTTGGCCATTAGTCTATCTTCTTTTGAAGTTTCTGTTCATGTCTTTTGCCCACTTATTAATGGGGTTGTTTGATATTTTCTTGCTGATTTGCTTGAGTTCTTACAGATTCTAGTTATGAGCCCTTTATCGGATACACACCATGCAAATATTTTCTGCCATTGTGTAGGTTGTCTATTTGCTCTAATGATTGTTTCCTTGGCTGTGCAGCAGCTTCTAAATTTGATCAGGTCCCATGTATTTATTTTTCTTTTTGTTGTGATTGCCTTTGAGGTCTTCTTCATTAATTCTTTGCCTACACCTATGTCTATAAGAGCTATTCCCACATTTTCTTCTATAATTCTTATAGTTTCATGCCTTAGGTTTAAGTCTGTTATCTATCATAAGTTGATTTTTGTGAGTGGTGTGAGGTAGGGATTCTATTTCAGTCTTCTACATGTGGCTCTCCAATTTTCCCAGCACCATTTTTTGAATATGAATTCTTTTCCCCAGTGTATGTTTTTGTCTGCTTTTTCAAGGATCAGATGACAATATAAGGATAGTTTTATATCTGGGTTTTCTGTTCTAATCCATTGGTCTGTGTCTCTGTTCTTGTTCCAACACCATGCTGTTTTGGTTACTATAACCTAGTAGTATAGCTTAAAGTTTGGTAAATTGATGCTTCCCAATGTGTTCTTTTTGCTTGTTTTGGCTATACAGGGTCTTCTCTGGTTCCATATTGAGCATTGAATTATTTTTTCTAGGTCTGTAAAAATTATGTTGGTACTTTAATAATGGATTGCATCGAATCTGTAGATCATCACATTGGATAGCATATACATTTTAACAGTGTTGATTCTGCTGATCTATGAGCATGGCCACCTGTCTTCTGCTGTTTCCTTCCTCAGTGTTTTGGAGACCTATAGAGGTCTTTCACCTTTTTAGTTAAATATGTTGCTAAGTATTTTATTTCCTTTGTTTCCATTGTGGAAGGTATTGAGTCTTTGATTTGGTTCTCAGGTTGACTATTGGTCTATTTGAATGCTATTTTTGTATACATTGATTTTCTAACTTGAATCTTTGCTGAATTTATTTATCAATCCCAGTATTCTTTTGGCAGAATCTTTGGTATTTTATAGCTGTAAAAGCATATCATAAACAAAGAGTGATAGTGTGACTCCTTCTGCCCCTGTTTGGATATGCTTGATTTCCTTCTATTGTCTGATTACTCTAGATAGGATTTCTAGGGCTATGTTGAACAGAAGTGGTGATAATGGGCAAACTTATCTAGTTCCAGTTCTAAGTGGAAATGCTTTCAATTTTTCCCCTGTTCAGTATGACGATGGCTATGAGTTTGTGATATATGCCTTTTACCATTTTGAGATAGGTCCTGCCTTTGCTTGTTTGATAAGCCTTCTTATTATAAAAGGGTCCTGAATTTTGTCAAATGTTTTTTAATCTGCATCTATGGAGAGTGTCATACGGTCTTTGATTTTACATGTATTTATGTGGTGAATTGCATTTATAATTTGCATATGTTCAACCATCCCTGCATCTCTGGAATGAAGCCCACTAGGATGTGATGGATTAGTTTTTTGATGAGTAGTGAAATTCAGTTTGCTAGGATTTTATTATTTTTGCATCTATATTCATAAGGGATATTGGTGTACAGTTTCTTTTTTGTTGAGTCCTTTTTTGGCTTTGGTATCAAGGTAATGTTGACTTCATAAAATGTGTTGGAGAGGATTCCTTCTTTCTTGATGTTATGGAAATATATCTATAGGATAGGTACCAGTTCTTCCTTGTGGTCTGGTAAAATTTGGGTGTGTAACCATCTGGTCCAGGATTTTTTTGTTGTTGGAAGATTTTTTATTGCTGCTTAAATGTCATTACTTGGTATTGGTATTTTCAGGAATTTGATTTCTTCCTGATTGATGCTATGGAGGCTCTGTATTTCTACGAATTTTTCCATTTCCTCCATATTTTTGCGTTTATGTACATATAGATTTGTATAGTATTTATAGATGATATTTAATATTTCCATGATATCAGTTCTAATTTCTCTTTTTTCATTCCTAATGAGCTTAACAGAGCCCTTTATATTCTTTCTGGTTAATCTAGCAAGGGGCATATCAATTTGCTTTATCATTTCAAAGAACCAAATTTTTGTTTCATCAATCTTCTGTATAGTTCTTTTGTTATAAATTTCATTTAGTTCTGCTCTGATCTTGCTTATTTCTTTTCTTCTCATTGGGTTTGGTATTGGTTTACTATTCTTTTTCCAGTTCCTCAAGACTATTCATTAGATGATTGATTTGTGATCTTTCTGTCTTTTGGATGTAGAAATTTATGGCTATGAGTTTTCCCCACAAGATTGATTTAGCTGTGTAAAACAGATTTTGATAACTTGTGTTTGTTTTATTTATCTTTTAATTTGAAGAATGTTTTGATTCCCATCTTAATTTCTGCCTTGACCCAACTATTGTTTAGCAGTAGGTTGTTTGGTTTCCATGACTTTGTGTAGAGATGAGTATTTCTCTTGGAGTTGAATTCTAATTTTATTACACTGTGGTATGAGAAGATGAATGGTATAATTTCTATTTTTTTAAAAAAATTGTTGATATATGTTTTGTGGCCTTTGCTATGGTGAATCTTAGAAAATGTTCCATGAGCTGATGTGAAGAATGTATATTCAGTGGTTTCTGGGTAGAATGTTCTGTAAATGTCTGTTGGGCCCATTTGTTATAGAGTTATGTTTATGGCCATTGTTTGTTTATTTTCTCTTTGGAGGATCTATCATTTTCTGTGGGAGGGGTGTTGAAATCCCTGGCTATTATGGTGATGCAGTTTATCATTTTGTTTAGAACAAGTAAGATTTGCTTTACAAATCTGGGTGCACCTGTGTTTGGTGCATAAATATTTATAATCGTTAGGTCTTCTTGTTGAATTTTTCCCTTTACCATTATATAATGACCATCTTTATCTTTGTTTACGTTTGTTTATTTGAAGCCTATGTTATCTGACATGAGAACTGCTACACCAGCTTTCTTTATGTTTCCATTTGCATGGAATATTGTCTTACATCCATTCACCTTGATTCTTAATGAGTTTTTGTGGGTTAAGTGTGTTTCGCAGAGAAAGCAGATCCTTGGCTTGTATTTTTCTATCCATAGAGCAAGCCTATGTTTCTTCAGTGGAGACTTCAAGCCATTTACATTTATTAAAAGAATTGATAAATAGGGTGCATTTCTGTTCATTCTGTTGAGTAGAACTTTATTGCTTTGTTTTAAGTTTTGAGCCATTGTGCTAACTGGGCTTTGCTCTTTAGCTTTTGGGTCATTTTATACTGGTGTGCATCTATTGTGCTGATCTGTGTATAATGCAGTTCTGTGTACTTCCTGCAGGGTGGCTCTTATCTTGACAAATTCCTTCAGTGTTTGCTTGTCTGAGAAGGTCTTTATGTCCACCTCATATATGAAACTTGGTTTTGCAGGATAGTAAATTCTAGGCTGGGTATTATTCTGTTTGAGAAGACTAGGAATGGAGTCTCAATCCCTTATGGCTTGTAAACTCTCAGTTGAGAAGTTTTCAGTTAATCTGATAGTTTTTTCTTTGTAAATTACCTGATGCTTTCACCTTATGGCTTGTATGAGCACTTCTTTCATGTTTATTTTGGCCAGTCTGATGACTGTGTTTGCCTCATTGAGAGGAATTTCCCAGGAGTCCTTTGAGCTTTTTGTACCAAGATATCTAGATTACTAACAAGGCCAGGGACATTTTTATCAATTATTTCTTCCAATAGGTTTTCCAACCCTTATATATTTTCTTGTTCACTCTCCAGGATGCATATGATTCTTATGTTAGGTCTCTTTACATAATCCCATATTTCTTGTAGTATTTGTTCATTCCTATTATTTCTCTGTTCTCTTTGACTGATTTGTTTAATTGAAAGGTGTTCTCTTCACCCTCTGAGATTCTTTCTGCTGCCTGATCTTACCTATTCTTAAGGCTTTCTACTGTGTTTTGTATGTCCTTGACTAAATTTTTCATTTCCAGATATTCTGTTTGAATTTTCTTTAATGATTCAATTTATTTAGTTATTTTTTATTTATTTCCTGCATTGTTTTGTGATTTCTATATGGTGGGCTTCCTTACAACTCATGTTCGAAATTCTTTTTTTAAAAATTTAAGCATAATATGGGGGTACAAATTTTAAGGTTACATATATTGCTATTGCCTTTTCTCCCTCATCGAGTCAGAGCTTCAAGTGAGTCAATCCCCCAGATGGCGCACATCCCAATCACTATGTATGTATATACCCATCCTATCCCCCAACCTGCCCTACACACGATAAATGTTTTCTGGGTTTTTTTTTTTATATAACATTTTGGTTATATTTTATAATTTTGCCTTTACCTAGCAAAGGTTAGAGGTATGCCCTTCCCCTCCACACAGTTCGCCGCATCCCTCAGATGTGGGTCTATACCCCACCCCGAATCTCTGGTGAATACCACCACCCATTGAGCACCATATTGTTAATCGGTCAGTACCAATGTGACTTCAAGTACATGTGGAGCCCATTTTCCTGATCTTGTGTCACCTCACTTTGGATAATGGGCTTTAGTTCAATCCAGGATAATATAAGTGGTGCTAGCTCACTGTCGTTTCTTAGGATTGAGTAATATTCCATTGTAAACATATACCGAATTTTAATAATGCACTCATGAATTGACAGACACTTGGGTTGTTTCCACATCCTTGCAATAGTGAATTGTGCTGCCATAAACGTTTGGGTGCAGATGTCTTTATAATAGAATGTCTTATGCTCTTTTGGGTAGATGCCTAATAATGTTATTACTGGGTCGAATGGTATTTCTATTTTTAGCTCTTTGAGGTATCTCCAAATTCTTTTCCACAAAGGTTGAACTAATTTGCAGTCCCACCAGCAGTGTAAGAGTGTTCCTGTTTCTCCACATCCTTGCCAGCATTTGTTGTTTTGGAATAGTTTTGATACAGGCCAATATCACTTGAGTTAGAAAATATCTCATTGTGGTTTTGATTTGCATTTCTCTAATGATTAGAGATGTTGAGCATTTTTAAAATATGTTTGATGGCCATTATACTGTGTTCTTTGGAAAAGTTTTTGTTCATTTCCATTGCCCATTTTTGAATGAGTTGTTTGACTTTTTCTTGTTAAATCTTTTGAGTTCTATATAGATTCTTGTTATTAGACCTTTATCGGAAGTGTAGAGAGAAAATATTTTCTCCCATTCACTAGGTTGTCTATTTGCTCTAATGATAGTTCCCTTGGCTGAGCAGAAGCTTTTTAGTTTGATCATATCCCATTTGTTTATTTTTGTTGCTGCAGTGATTGCTTTGGGGGTCTTCTTCAAAAATTCGTTGCCTAGGCTAATGTCATAAAGGATTTTCCCCACATCTTCTTCTAGGATTCTTAAAGATTTATGCCTTAGTTTTAAGTCTGTTATCCATATTGAGTGGATTTCTCTGAGAGGTGAGAGGTAAGGGTCCTGATTTATTCTTCTGCATGTAGATATCCAGTTTTCCCAGCACCATTTATTGAAGATAGATTCTTTTTTCCAATGTATACTTTTGTCTGCTTTATCAAAGATTAGGTTACCATACACAGATGGTTTTATCTCTGGAATCAGACCAATTCCACACATCAATGCTTCTGTTCTTGTGCCAGTCCCAGGCTGATTTAATTATTATTGCTTTATAGTACAGCTTGAGGTCAGGAAGACTGATGCCTCCCAATTTGTTCTTTTTACTTAAGATTGCTTTGGCTATACACAGTTTTTTCTGGTTCCATACAAAGCGAAGAATTATTTTTCTAGATCTGTGAAGAATGACGGTGGTATTTTGATGGGGATTGCATTAATTCTGTAGATGACTTTAGGTAATACTGACATTTTAACGATATTGATTCTACCAATCCATGAACAAGGTATATTTTTCCACCTGTTTCCATCTTCTACATTTCTTTTTTTAGCATTTTGTAGTTCTCCTTTTATAAGTCTTATCTTTTGTTAAATATATTCCTAGATATTGAATTTGTGGGGGGGATATAGTAAAAGGAATTGCATTTTTGATTTGAGCCTCAGCTTGATGGTTCTTGGCATAATGAATGCCTCTGATTTGTGTATATTGATTTTGTAACCTGAAACTTCACCAAATTCATTATCAAATCTAGGAGTCTCTTGGAGGAATCCATGAGGTTTTCCAGGTATAATATCATATCATCTGCAAAAAGCGAGAGTTTTATCTCATCTGCACCCATTTGGATGCCCTTAATATCCCTCCCTGCCTGATTGCTATAACTCAGACTTCAAGCACTATGTTGAATAGCAGAGGAGATAGTGGGCATCCTTGTCTAGTACCAATTCGAAGTGGGAATGTTTTCAGTTTTTTCCCATTTTGTATGATATTTTCCATGGGTTTGTCATAAATGGATTTAATAATTTTAAGATAAGAACCTTCTATGCCTATTTTTTAAGGATTTTTATCATAAAGGTGTGTTGGACTTTGTCAAATGCTTTTCCTGCATCTATTGAGAGTATCATATGGTCTTTGTTTTTGTTTTGATTTAGGAAGTGAATTGAATTTATAGACTTGCATATTTTGAACCAGACTTGCTTCCCTGGAATAAAGCTCACCAGATCATGGTGAATTATATTTTTGATGTGCTGCTGAATTCTGTTTGCTAGAATTTTGTTGAGGATTTTTGCCTCAATATTCATGAGGGATATTGGTCTGTAATTATCTTTTTGTGTTGCGTCCTTTCCTGATTTTTGTGTCAAGGTGATATTGACTTCATATAATGAGTTAGGAAGAATACCTTCCTTATCAATGTTGTGGAATAATTTCTATAATATAGGTATGAGATCATATTTGTATGTTTGGTAGAACTCTGAAGTGTAGCCATCTCATCTGGGTATTTTCCATTTGGGAAGGTTTTTAATTACTGTTCTAATTTCTGCACTTGAGAGTGGCCTATTCAGGAATTCTGTTATCTCCTGGGTGAACTTTGGGAGGTTGTATGAATCCACAAATTTGTCGATTTCTTCCTCGTTATGTAGTTTTTGGGCACATAGATTTCTATAGTAGTCAAACATAATGTTTTGTATTTCTGTGGTGTCTGTTGTGACCTCTCCTTTTTCATTTGTTATTGAGATTTTGGAGTCCTTTCCCTTTGAGGTCTTGTCAGTCTAGCCAGAGGGCTATCAATTTTGTTTATCTTTTTGGAAAACCAGCTTCCAGTTTTGTTGATCTTCCATAAATTCTCTTGTTCTCCATTTCATTTAATTCTGCTTTGATCTTAGTTATTTCTTTTCTTCTGCTAGGATTGGATTTGGTTTGCTCTTCTTTTTCCAATTCCTTGAGTTTATTCATTAGGTTTTCTGTATTTAATCTTTCTGTTTTTTCGATGTGAGTGTTTATTGCTATTAGTTTTCCTCTCAGACATGGTTTTGCTGTTTTCCACAAGGGTAACATGTGGCTCCATTATCATTTTGTTCGAAGATACTCTTGATTTACCTCTGAATTTTTCCTCGACCCAATAGTTATTCAACAGTAGATTGTTTAATTTACATGACTTTTTGAAGTGGTATGTATTTCTGTTAGAATTGAATTCTAATTTTATACCACTATGGTCAGAGAAGACACATGGTATAATTTCTATTTTCTTGAATTTTTTGAGATATGCCTTGTGGCATAGTATGTGATCAATTTTGTAGAAGGATCCATGGGCTGCCTAGAAGTATGTAAATTCAAATTTATGTGGGTGGAATGTTCTGTAGATATCTTTCAGAACTTTTTGGTCAAGAGCTTTGTTTAAGACCCTAATTTCTTTACTTAATTTCTGTTTGGAGGATCTATCCAGTTCATTCAGTGGAGTGTTGAAGTCCTCTCCTACTGTGGCAGTATTGTTTAACGTGTTATTTAGATCAGACTAGGCTTGCTTTGTGTAACTAGGTGCTCCTGCATTGGGTGCATAAATATTAAGAATTGTTAAGTCTTCTTGTTGGATGTTCCCTTTCACGATTATAAAGTGGCCTTTACTTTTGCTCTTTAAAAGCTTGTGTTGTTTGCGAATAGTACAGCTATGCTTGCTTTCTTTTGACTTCCATTTGCCTGGATGATAGTTTTCCATCCCTTGACCTTCAGCCAGGAAGCATCTTTGTGTGTTAGATGTGTTTCCTGTAGAAAGCAGATATTAGGCTTGCAGATTTTTATCCACTCTTCCAGTCTGTGCCTCTTCAAAGGACAGTTTAAACCATTTACATTTATTGAGAGGATTTGAAATTGGAGGAAGATTTCCATTCATATTGTTGGGTGAAGTCCTGTTGCTTTGTGTTAATCCTTGAGCCATCATGCAGTAAAAGGTCTAGTCTTTAATTCTTTTAGGATTTTACTTTGAGGAGTATCTATTGCCCTGTTCGGTGTGGAAGGTAGGTCTGAGAATTTCCTATAGGGCTGGTATGGTCTTGCAAATTCCTTCAGCGATTGCTCATCTGAGAAGGACTTTATTTCTCCCTCATAGAGGAAACTTAATTTTTCCAGATAAAGAATTCTAGGTTTGGCTTTATTCTGTTTTAGAAGATTAGGGATAGGGACCCATTCTTTCCTGGCTTGTAAGGTTTCAGATGAGAATTCTGCAGATAGTCTGATAGCCTTTTCTTTATAGGTTATTTTTTGTTTCCACCTTTCTGTACAGAGGATTTCTTCTTTCACATTTACTTTGGTCACCTTAATAACCATATGATGAGGTGATTGCCTATTCATGTTGAATCTCCCAGGAGTTCTGTGTATTTCTTGTATTTGGATATCAAGATTTCTGGCCAGGCCCAGCAAATTTTCCTCCAGCATTCCATGAAATAACTTTTCCAACCCTTTTAATGTTTCCCTTCCCCTTCTGGAATCCCAATCAATATGAGATTCAACTCTTTTTACATAATCCCACACTTGTTATAAGTTTTGATCTTATCTCTTGTTTCTGTGCTCCCTTTCTTCTTCTGATTTGTTTAGGACATAGGGATAATCTTCAAATTCTGATATTCTTCCTTCTGCATGATCCTTCCTGTTTTTGAGGCTTTCCACTGTATTATGGAGTTCCTTGAATGTTTCCTTCATTGCCATAATTTCTGATTGGTTTTTCTGAATCACTTCTATTTCTTTGGAGAATTTTTCATTCATTTCCTGGATTGTTCTTGTGGTTTCTCTATGCTGAGATTCTATTTTCTCTTCAATTCCATTGAGTTTTCTAACAATCCATATTCAGAATTCTTTTTCCGTCTGTTTAATCATATCAATTAAGTTGGTGTTGGGTGGTAGAGATCAACTATTTTCTTTTGGAGGTGTCTTTTCTCTTGGATCCTTCATGATTCCTGTTATCTTTTGCTGGTTCTTCCTTATCTGGATGCTTTGTTGAGGACTGGAGTTGCTAGGACTTGATTATGAGCTCAATTTAGGTGTTCCAAAGGAATGATCCTTGGAAGAGCTGGGGGATATCTGCTCTGGTCCTGTATCATCTTAGAGGAGTTTGATCCTGTTGGGTTATCTTTGAGCTGATGTATTCACCTTCTGTCCACAGAGTTCAGTTGGTTTGAGCCCCTTGCTTAGACACCCAAGGGTTCAGTCACTCTTGTGAGATTGAGACCGGTATCAACCACTAGGTTGAAGTGGGAGGCACTGTGTTAGGCTCTGAGTTTACTCTTTCTTTTGTTATCTGTGGTTTACTAGAAGGAGTCAATTACCAAGTTATTCCAAGATCTTTGTATTGTACTCTAACCCTCCAAACAGGATATATAGGTATCTTAGACTTAAGGAAATATCTTGCCACTCCCAAGTGTTCTTAGAGTCCTATAATTACTTTAGGAGAGGTGAAAGGAAAATCAGGTGTCAGTGAGCCTAAGAGAGAATACTTCAGAGGATGCTTGATCTGTAGCTAGGGGGGAGCTGTTAATATGTTATTCAGAGATCTTTTGTCACACTTTTGGAGGAGATCCTATTGGGGAGAGTCAATTGGTGCAATTTCTAAGGACTATTGTCAAGATTTTCCTTCCCACACCACAGGCCCGTACATTGGCAACAATCTGGGTGCTAAAGGCAAGCACCTGTATTCTGAACTTCTCAGATGATTAAAACCAACCAGATGAATGTAAACATCCCTCTTCCCCCTTCTGCTTAATTCCAAGGACCCACATATTCAAGCTAGTCCTACAGGGAAAGCGACTTTTCTCCTTTCTCTCAGCCTTCCATTGCTGTGTCTGGTTTGGTTGACTGGGGGTGAGGCAATGAGTGAGATTGCCACAAGTACCAGACTAGGAAATGTCTTTTCTCTCTTTTCCACTCCCAAGTTCATCTTTTCCACTCCCAAGGTCAGAGTTGGCTCTGTCAGAGGGGAAGGTATCCCACCATCCTGAGAGTAAGGCACTTTCTAGGGCTACATGACCAAGATGTGGTTACTTTTGTAACCCTGCCCCACCCAAGATGGAGTTTATCAGATTATTCTGTGCCCTAAACCTCAGGGCTTTTGGAGAAGCCTTGCCCGAGGCCACTGAGGGTCCCAGACCAGAAAGAGACCTGCCATGTCCCTCAGCCCCTGCCGGGGTGGGGTCAGTCTCTTCCATGTGAAACCCTTGTAGCCTGGTCGCCTCCAACAGTCATCTTCAACCCCGGCAGATCTCAACTCAGACAGCAGACTCCCTCACCCCTCTGCAATTCCCGAGAATGGGGTTTCCCCTTTTGCTGGAGGCACCAGCTCTCAGGCCACAGTAGAGATGTAAAGACAGGACTCAGCTTGAAAGGTTGTCCTGTTAAGCTGCTAGAACTGCCTTACAGCTGCCAGTGGGAATGTGGAAGGGAAGTGGAGGAAACAGTCTTGCGATACAAGTTTCAGGTTGAACAGACTATTTCTCTCAACTCCACCCAGGGGCGGAGTCAGACGCTTGGGTGTGAAGCACCAGAGCCCAAGTTGTAGGAGGGTGTGGGTGGTAAAGTCTGCCTAGGTCACATCAGAAATAGCAGTCTCCTTCGCAACTCCGCCTTGCCAAGATAGGCTCTGCTTTCTGGGTACAGATCGCAAATGGCTGAATGTAGCAGGAAACCACACAAGATCAATCTTGCGAGACAGCTACCGAACAAAACACCAAACAAAGCTCTCCCCTTTCTGCCCCTTTGAAGTCAGCCTCTGAGTCCAAGCCACAGGAATGGGAAAACCCAGGGAAGGGTTGGAGGGACGAATGGATTTCTCTCCTTATTTTCCTCTGCCAGAAGCCCTAACTGTTCAGCCAGGATAGGGCAGAGGGGAGGTCTGATACCACTTCCACAGCAGCTCTCCACAGCATTTCCAAGCTACAGAGTGGTGTGCCCTGCCAGCGCTGATGCGAAGGGTCCTCTACTTGGTGGAAGACAGGGCTGGGTTTGGCGGGCTGGCTCCAAATGGCCACTGTACTCCCTAGTTCCCCAACTCGCAGAGACCCAGTAGTTTATGTGCAGGGATCTGCTCTCTGTCTACCCAGCACCTGCCAAAACCTCAGCAATATCCAGAGGCCAAGCCTCCTTTACGGTAGACTCCACCCTTCCTGGTCCTGGAAGCATCCTGATGTGGAATGCCAGACTCGGCATTCATTTCTGCAGTACGGGAGGCGGCCGCTGGGTTCAGACCCTCCCCTACCCAAAACGGCCTCTGCAACGCACTGAGGAGAGTTCAAAATTTTGCCTGCTCCAGAAGAGCGAACCATTCAGCCCAGTTAGGGCAGAGGCAAGGTCTGAGACCACTTCCAGAGCAGCGGTCTGCAGTGTTTCCGAGCTATGGAGTGGCGGCGGCGGGCCCTACTAGCACTGATGTGGAGTGTCTCCTGCTCGGCAGAAGACTGACTTAGGTTGGTGGGCTGGCTTCAAACACCCACTGCACTCCGTAGATCCCCAATTTGCAGAGACCCAATAGTTTACGTGTGGGGATCTGCTCTCTGTCTACCCAGCCTCAGCCAAAGCCTCAGCGATATCAAAAGGCCAAACCGCCTTTAAGATAGAGTCCTCCCTTCCTGGTCCTGGAAGTGTCCTGAGGTGTAATGCCAGATTTCCCACTAGTTTCTGTGGTAAAGGGAGGCAGCCACTGGGTTTGACCATCCCCCACCCCAAACTGTCTGGGAAGAGCGCTGAGGAGAGTTCAAAATGTTGCCTGCTCCAGAAGCCCAATCAGTTCAGCCAGTTTAGGGCAGATGGGAGGCCTGAGGACTGCTTCCAGTGCGGCCCACCGCAGCGTTTCCAAGCTACACAGCTGCAGCAGTGGTACAGGGAAATGGCTGCTGGGTTCGGACCTCCTCCTCCTGAAACTGCTTCAGTGGAGCACTGAAGAGGGTTCAAAATGTTGCCTGCTCAAGACTCTACTCCACACCACTCGTCTGCCCATGTTACCCCTTCCCACCAACTTCAGGCACTTCCCTACCTGCATGGGTGTGGGGTTCGGTGGGGGAAGGATCATCTCCCTGTGCAAGGCAGAAGCAATGCCTCCACCGGCCAGCTGGTCAGGGTGGCAGACACACGGACGCACTCCCTCTCTATTGTATATTTCTGACTCCCCAGATTCTGTGGAAGATTTTTCGATTCACCTTTAATTATCATCTACGTTTTCTGTATCCTGGTGTCTCTCTGCAGTCTTGCGAAGCTGATCCTGTGTAAGTGCAGATCACTCGCTTGTGGTTGTTTGCTTTCTTCACTTCTCTCTCTGAGAGCAGAGAGCCAGGAGGTCAGTGTACTCTGCCATTTTCCCCTACTCCCCATGTTCAAAATTCTTCATGTGTTATTTCAATATTCTTGTTTTGGTTTGTATCCATTGATAAAAGTGCTGGTGTTCATAGCATTTACTGACTCAATTTTATATGGTGTGGTTGATTCTCACCAACAAGCACCACCTACTGATTCAGTGATTTAACTGGAAATGCTGTTATCTAAATAGAAGAAAATACACATGTAAGACACAGCTTCTTTTTTTTTTTTTTTTTGTTTAAAAAGTTTGAGGAAGGACACAGCTTCTCCACATTAGGAATAAGTGGAAGAACTGTGCAAGTATGAAGAATCAGTGTGCTAGATTACCCCCAAAAGGGAACACCAGCTCTGGATGGTATCCTTTGTAATGTTTTCATTTTCATTTATTGATTGAGCTTATTTAAGTCCTTACTTTTCAATTTTTGGTTAATCTTGCTAGGGGTATATCCATTTTGTTCATCTTTTCAAAGAAGTCACTTTTTGTTCCATTGATACTTTGCATTATATTTTTGTTTCCATTTTGCTTAGTTATATTTTGAGTTTTGTTAATATTTTTTAATCTGGTGGCTTTGGGGTTGGTTTGCTCTCTCTCTGTTTTTCTTTTTCTTTTCTTTTCTTTTTTTTTTTTGCATTTTATTGCTATGTGACATTAGGTTGTTATTTGTGATCTCTCTGTCTTTTGCTGGAAGCATTTAAGGCTATGAGGCTATGAACTTTCCCCTTATCATTGCTGTTTGTATATCTCATAAATTTTGGAAGCTTTTGTCCCTTTTGTCATTCACTTTGAAGAATATTTTGATTTCCATTTTAATTTCATAGTTGATTCTAGGATCATTCAGCAGCATGTTGTTTAATTTCCATGACATTTTGTGGATATGGGAGTTTTTGTTGGAATGGATTTTGAGTTTTATTCTACTGTGGTCTGAGAAGATGCATGGTATAATTTATTTTTCTCTTTTTAAATTCAGAATATTATGGGGGATTGGGGGATCACAATGCCTCTGATATAACTGGGTCCCCGGGCAGTGTGCATTGCAAGAGATGGGAGAGACAAAGACACGGACACAAAAAGTAAGGTGAAACAGTGCAGGGAGGTCAGGGGACCACCACTATCCCTGTGAGCCAGGTTGTACTGACTGAAGTCTAGCACCTGTTTTTATTTTATTCTCTTTTTCATGTTATGGATTACAATGATGTCACATGAAAAACTTGTGGGTTAACACTGAATGTATAATCCAAAACAGGAACAAAGAGACCACACACTTCTTTTTTTTTTATTTCAACATATTATGGAGGTATGAATTTTAAGGTTTCAAATAATGCCCTTTCCTCCCCTCCCCCCACAAGTCTGAGTTTCCAGCGTGACCATCCCCCAGACGGTGCACATCTCACTCATTATGTATGTATATACCCACCCCCCGCCCCCTCCCACCTACCCAATACCCAATTACTGTAGTTCCTATGTGTCCACTTAGGTGCTGCTCAGTTAATACCAGTTTGCTGGTGAGTATATGTGGTGCTTGTTTTTAGTTCCTCATTTACTGAGACATGAACTCAGGAGAGAGATAGGAACATTGCCTCAGGCTTAGAATAGCAAACTGCTCTTATCTGCTGAGCTGACATCCTTTGATCAGTCTCTCTGCCTTTTGATTAAAACCCTGGGTCCATTTGCAGACATCCAGGCTATAGACTTTGGGCTTCAAGGTAGGGTCCGTTTGAATACATCTCTGATTGATGGAATGTCTCCCTCAAGGTCGAGAAGCTTTTGTTCAGTGAACTCGCATGTCCACAGGTTGCTCTTTGGCAAAGTCCTGTCCCACTCCTGGGGTTGTCATGTCTCGACCCTAACCTTCAACAATGGGGATACAAAGATTTTGGTTACATACAATGCTTAAGCCAGGGCTACAAGCGTGGCTTCCCCCTTACAGTGCACTCTGCATCCATTATTTCTGAATTTACTCACCCCCACCACCCATTTCCCACCAGATCAGGACCCAATGAATAGCACTTCCATATGAGCACCTTAGTGTTGATCAGTAAGTACTAATTTGATGGTGAGTACATGTGGTACTTGTTTTTCTGTTCCTGTGATACCTCACTTTGAAGGATGGGCTCAAGCTTTAACCAGGATAATATCAGAGGTGCTAATTCACCATTTTTTGTAGTTGTGTAGTATTCCATGGTAGACATATACTGCATTTTGTTAATCCACTCATGAATTGATGGGAATTTGGGTTGTTTCCATATCTTTGTAATTGTGAATTGTGCTGCTATAAACATTCAAGTGCAGATGTCTTTTTTATAGAATGTCTTTTTTTTTCCCATTGGGTAGATGCGTAGTAGTGGGATTGCTGGATCAAATGGTATTTGTATTGTTAGCTCTTTGAGATATCTCCAAATTACGTTCCACAGGAGTTGTACTAATTTGCAGTTCCACCAGAGTCTTCCTGTCTCTCTACATTCATGTGAGCATTTGTTACTTTGGGACTTTGTGATAAAGGCCATTCTCACTGGAGTTAGGTGATAACTCATGGTTTTATTGTATTTCCCTAATGATTAGAGATGTTGAGCACTTTTTAAAATATTTTCTGTCCATTATTCTGTCTTCTTTTGAAAAGTTTCTGTTCATGTCCTTTGCCCACTTTTTCATGGAGTTGTTTTATTTTCTCTTCTTAATATTCTTAAGTTCTACCACCACCCATTTCCCACCAGATCAGCACCCAATGAATATTACTTCCATATGAGCACCTTAGTGTTGATCAGTTAGTACTAATTTTTGTTATCAGCTCTTTATTGGATGTGTAGAAAGAAAATATTTTCTCCCATTCTGTAGGTTGTCTGTTTGCTCTAGCGATACTTTCCTTGGCCATGCAGAAGCTTCTTTATTTGTTCAGGTCCCATTTATTTTTGTTGCTGCTGTGATTGCTTTGGGGGTCTTCTTCATAAATTCTTTGCCTAGGCCAATGTCTATAAGATTTCCCCAATGTTTTATTCAAAATTCTTAAGGTTTGCCTTAGCTTTAAGCTTATTATCCATTGTGAAGTGATTTTCGTGAGAGGTGAGAGGTGGGGATCCAGTTTCAATCTTCTGCATGTGGATATCCAGTTTTCCCAGAACTATTTATTGAATAGAGATTCTTTTCTCCAATGTGTATTTTTGTCTTCTTTGCCAAAGATTAGATTAAAATATGAGCATGGTTTTATATCTGGGTTCTCAGTCCTGTTCCAGAGGTCTATATCTCTGTTCTTGTGCCAATCCCATGCTGTTTTGGTTACTGTAGCCTTGTAGTAAAGCTTGAAGACTGGTAGACTGATGCCTTCCTATTTGTTTTTTCCCTTAAGATTGCTTTGGCTATACAATGTCTTCTCTGGTTCCATATGAAGCATAAAATTATTTTTTCTAGATCTGCAAAGAATGATAATGGTATTTTGATAGAGATTGTGTTAATTCCGTAGATCACTTTAGGTAGTTTGGACATTTAACAATATTGATTCTACCAATTCATGACCATCATAGGAATTTCCATCTGTGCACATCTTCTACATTTTTTCTCATTGTTTCGTAGTTTTCCCTATATGTCTCTCATTTGTATATTTAATATATTCCTAAATATTTAATTTTATTTGATGCTATTGTGGAACATGGTGAGTATTTTTCTTTTCGTTTGTGGCTTGACTGTTATTGGTGTATGTGAATTGCACTGATTTTTGTGCACTAATTTTGCATCATGAAATTTTACTGAACTCATTTATCAATTCTAGGAGTGTCTTTTTTAAACATTTGGATTTTCTATGTATAATATCATATCATCACCAAAGTGGGAGAGTTTAACCTCTTCTGTCCCCATTTGGACACCCTTTTATTCCCTTTTCTTTGCTTATTTCTCCGACAAGGACTTCCAGTACTATGTTTAACAGAAATAGAGACAACCAAACTTATCTGGTTCCCATTCTAAGTGTTTATGCTTTCAATTTTTCCCCATTCAGTATGATATTGGCTGTGAGTTTATCATATATGGCCTTAATAATTTTAAGAAATATCCCATCTCTGCCTATTATGTTTGAGTTTTTAACATAAAAGTGTGCTAGATTTTGACAAATGCTTTTTCTGCTTCTATTGAGAGAATCATATGGTCTTTGTTCATGCTTTTATTTATGTGGTGAATTGCATTTATAGATTTGTGTATGTTGAACCAAACTTGCATCTCTGGAATAAAGCCCACCTAGTTATAAGTAATTACTTTTTTGATGTTCTCTTGGATTGGCTTTTCTAGCATAGTGTTCAGGATTTTTGCATCTATATTCATTTGGGATATTTATCTGTAGTTTTCTTTTCTTGTTGTGCCCTTTCTCGACTGTAGTGTCAAGGTGATATTGGTTTCATCAATAGAATGAGTAGGGAAGGATAGAATGGTAGAATGAGTAGGGAAGGATACCATCCTTCTCATTGTTGTGAAATAGTTTCTGCATTATAAGTATGAATTCTTCTTTGTATGTTTGATAAAATTGAAATGTGAACCCATCTCATTTGGGACTTTTTTTTTTGAAAGATTTTTAAATGCTGCTCAAATTTCTGTGCTTGATATTGGTCTGTTCAAGAATTTTATTTTCTCTTGATTGAGCTTGGGAGGTTGTGTGTTTCAAGAATTACTTTATTTCTTACACATTTTGTAGTTTCTTGGTATATGGATTTTTATAGTATTCAAAATGTAGTGGCTGAAGGATAGGGGGGTTAAACAACTTAGTCAAGGTAAGAGGTTGAGCTATGATACAAATTCTGGCAGTCTGATCCCAAAATGCCCAATTTTAACCATTTGAATAGCTATACTGTCTACATTTTAGAAAGATTATTCTGGTGGCCAATGTAGAGTATTGATTGGAAGGAATAAGGTCAGAGGCAAAGAGATCAGTTAGAAGGATATTATAATAAATCATGACAGCCAGACCCAGGACAAAGGCAGTGGGGATAGAGAAGATGGGATATATTTGAGAGCTATTAAGATGGTCTTAGGAGAAGCTGTGGTACATCCTGCCCACAGAAAGCTCTAACTATGGCCTCTGATATTAAGAAGATAAAATTGATAGGACTTAATTTGATGTTGGCTGTAAAAGAAAAGGAGAAGTCTGAACCCCCACACACATTGATGGTTTACAAATGTACAACAAAGCACCAGTGTTAGATTTTTGCACCCTCCTGTCATGCTTAGTTGCTTTAACATATCACGTTGAGGGAAATACCAGGCAAATATATGTTCTTTATGCCCGAACGGTATCATTACTGAATCCTACTTCCTTTCTTCTCTTGTAATCTAAGCAAAGTGACCTAGATTGATCAGCCAGTCCTTACTTCCTGTCCTTTGGATTCCATTCTGGTCCTTCTTGCTCCTCCCTGGCCCAAATAACAAAGCAATGAAAAGATCCCTAAAGTTCAGAATCCCCCAAGAAATCCACAAGCTGTGCTACCCTAAAACTTAGCTTAGCTGCTTTCACCTGACTAGGTGGAGGGAGCAAAAGAAAGGATGTCAGCTTCAGGGTACCATATTGTTCTGCCTTTTTCCAGTCTTTTGCTATTCCTAATAAGTTTACATTGTTCCTATTGTTCAACTCTGTATGACATTTCCACAGTGTTCCATAGCCCCTGTCATTCAATTCCTTTTTTTGTTTGTTTGTTTTTGTTTTTTTCTATTTTTTTATTTATTTTTTATTTTATTATTTTATTATTTTATTTTTTTATTTCAGCATATGATGGGGATACAGATTTTAAGGTTTCAATAAATGACCTTTCTCCCCTCCCCCCACAAGTCTGAGTCCCCAGCATGACCATCCCCCAGACGGTGCACTTTTCACTCATTATGTATGTATCGACCCATCCCCCCCCGTCCCCCTGCCCAATACACTATTATTGTAGTACCTATGTGTCCACTTAGGTGCTGCTCAGTTAATACCAGTTTGCTGGTGAGTATATGTGGTTCTTGTTTTTCCATTCTTGGGATACTTCACTTAGTAGTATGGGTTCCAGCTCTAACCAGGAAAATATAAGATGTGCTATATCACCATTGTTTCTTAGAGCCGAATAGTACTCCATGGTATACATATACCACATTTTATTAATCCATTCTTGGATTGATGGGCACTTGGGCTGCTTCCACAGCGCCTTGCGATTATGAATTGTGCTGCTATAAACATTCGAGTGCAGGTGTCTTTCTTGTAGAGTGTCATTGGATCTTTTGGGTAGATGCCCAGTAATGGGATTGTTGGGTCAAATGGTAGATTTACTTGTATCGCTTTAAGGTATCTCCAAATTGCTTTCCACAGAGGTTGAACTAGTTTGCAGTCCCACCAGCAGTGTAGGAGTGTTCCTCTCTCTCCGCATCCACGCCAGCATTTGTTGTTTGGGGTCTTTTTGATAAAGGCCATTCTCACTGGAGTTAA
>VSMD01023739.1:0-47510 GCA_008750895.1 Mirza zaza | reverse complement strand
GGGTCTGCCTTGTGGGGGGTCTGCCCCTGTCGGGGGGGTCTGTCCCGTGGGGGTTCTCCCCGTGAGGGGGGTCTCCCCGTGGGGGTTCTCCCTATGAGGGGGTCTCCCTGTGGGGGGTCTGCCTTGTGGGGGGTCTGCCCCTGTGGGGGGGGTCTGTCCCGTGGGGGTTCTCCCCGTGAGGGGGGTCTCCCCGTGGGGGGTCTGCCCGTGGGGGGTCTCCCTGTGGGGGGTCTGCCCCATGGGGGTCTCCCTGTGGGAGGGTCTGCCCCGTGGGGGGTCTCCCTGTGTGGGGTCTGCCCCGTGAGGTTTCCCTGTGGGGGGTCTCCCCATGAGGGGGGTCTCCCTGTGGGGGGTCTGCCCTGTGGGGGTTCTCCCTGTGAGGGGGGTCTGCCCTGTGGGAGGTCTGCCTGTGAGGGGGTCTGCCCTGTGGGGGGTCTGCCTGTGAGGGGGTCTGCCCTGTGGGGGGTCTGCCTGTGAGGGGGTCTGCCCTGTGGGGGGTCTGCCCCCGTGGGGGCACAGCCCGATTTGGGGGAGCCTCCCTAGCCGCGCTCCCCGTTGGGCAGAGCAGCTCCTGGCGGGCACACACCCCCAGGCCGCTCTCAGACTGCAGGGGCCGGAGGAGTCACCTTCTATTTCTGGCTGGTTGCTCGGGGCAACCGGAGACATATTGACTAACAGGGAGATCACAAACACACTGACAGGACGCGCACAGGAGTGCTGCTGCCTACAGAGAAATCCCTGCCTTATTTACGAGAACAATCTGGAAACACAGCAGCCGTTTTCCGTAGGGGGGGCACTCAGAGACATAAGGGGGCGCCGTTGTGGCCGCGAAGGGTGCCAGGAGAAGGTGGTTTCCCCTGGTGGGGGAGGGGAGGGAGCAGCGTCTGCGGGGGCGGGGGCGGAGACCCCACGACGGTCCTGACCCCACCTCCGAGGCCGTCAGAGCTGGAGCAGCCCCAGCCCCAAAGGGACACTCCGTGCGCTGCACAGGCTTCACCCCGATTCCGTGGACGCTGGAGCGGGGGCCAGGAGGGGCCGCCCCGACCAGCCACTCTTCTGCTGGTGGGGACATTTCGGTGAACCCAGAGCTTAGGAAACTAGCGAGCTGCCGCCTTTCTCCCTGTGCCGCCCGCCGTGGCCCCCGGGGCCGGTGAGCAGGGAGTGGGGACGGCTCCCACTGGGCAACCGGCTTGGTGGCAGGAGAACCGCCGAGCTGGGGGAGGCTCCCAGGTGGGGCCGGGACGTGGAGGAGGCGGGCAGGGGACAGGCGCGTGGGGACGGAAGAGCCCACGGACGGGCTGACACCCCCGTAACTGCTTTCCTATAAAGTGTTCTCAGTTATAAGGGGCTTCCGTTAGTAATGAAAGTTAGCCACAGTCAGTTACTGACTTAGCTTTCTCTGCCCGGCGAGGGGCAGCTCTCTTTCTGTCCAGTCTCCTGGTGGACCTGGACTGCGGGTGTCTCCGCCATGACCTCCGGGTCCTGCGCTGCCCCTGGATCGGAGACGCCACTGAAGGCAGAGGCTGTGCCGTTGCTGGACCTCGCTGCTGTTTCACGCTCGTCTGTTGTTTCCTGAAAGTTCTCTCCACGTTCACTCCCAGCACCCGTCGTGTGTGCCGCACTGCACAGGGAGGCCCTCGCAGCAACGCCCTGTTATGGCAGGGCCCTGTGCGAGGCGCACCCCTCCAGGGGGGCCGCTAGCTGGCACGAGTGAGTGCCCGCGGGTGCCCAGGCGAGCAGGAGACGCCCAGCGCCGTGCCCGCCCGAGCCGGACTCGGAGCGCGGGTCTGGAGGCTGCCGGGGTCCTGGGCGTCTCTCCCGGAAGCATCTCTGCTCCGACTCTCACCTCAACTCCTCGCTCAAAACAGAACGAGCCAGAGCCCCCTTTCTGAAGTACGGGAAGCGGCGTGGACGCAGGACTGTGTGCGCGGGAAGCAGCCGCTGGCTCCCCGGTGGTGCCCACGCGCAGGGACCCAGCCCCCGGCTCTGCGGAAGGAGATATATCGACACGGCGGGAACAGCCACACACAGCAAAGTCACTCGCCTGCTCCCAAGACGGCCAGTCACAGGCAGCAGACCCGCCCCAGACAGAGGCATCAGGGGCCCCTGGCACGTCTGTCTGATGGGCTGGGAGATGCGGCGTCCACTGCCACAGCCTGCCCCACACGACTGCCCGGCCTCCCTGACCCAGCCCAGCCCTGCTGGGGCGGCCCCTGCCCAGCGCCAGGCCCCAGGTCTTGGCCTACCCCGGCCACGACAAGCCTCCCACGGCGAGGGGTGGCCACGTGGCCTGGCTCTCTGCTGCTCTGCTCTGGGCTCTGGGCAAACCCGTGTCCCCGACGAGAGGGGGCCTGAGTGACGGGGCCACTGCTCTCCCTGTGACACAAGAGCAGCATGGAAACCCCATGGCCGTGCTAGGACGGCAGGGCCAGGAGAGGGCGTGGCTCGGGAGGGCTCGTGTCCCGTGAGATGACGGCTGCTCGCCCTCATCTGGGCTGCCCTGTGGCTGCGGCCGTGAGCATTCCTGCCACACACGCCGGTGATGGTGACCGTCCCAGAACTCGGGAGTTACGCTCGGAGATTGGCGACCCTGCGCAGATGCCGCCCGGAACGCAGGGCGACCTTGAGGGTCAGCGGGAAGTGGGGGCCGTGGGGATGGGTGGGGGACAGATGGGGATGAAGAACGGGGGAAGGGCCACAGGCCCAGCCCTGCAAGGAGGGGAGAGGCCAAGACCCTCCCAGACCAGCGTGAGCGTGTGCCGTGGCCCCGTGCCACGTCCTCGGGCAACTCTGTTATTTGAAACGTAAGACACGGAGAACTCTTTTCCATCTCGACATCGGCTTTTTGCCCCAGAACAGCAAGAGCAGCACTTGGAGTCGGCCGGGAGACAAACACCACCCCAGAGGGAAGGAAAGCAAATCTCACTCGCCTTTAAATATTTGTCTCACCAAAGCTGAATGGTCACATGCGGGTGACGACTGTTGTTATTTGACTTCAGGTGACTTTGACACCGACCTTCTGAGACCGGCGCTGCCTGCTCCCTCCGTGCTCCCAGTCCTCCGCCTTGTCCTGGACGCAGACACGCAGACACGGCTCGGCCCCGGCGCTCCTGCGGCCTCAGCCCACCGTCCGTCCCGCCTGTCCAGCCTGCAGCAGCCCAGGGCCACGACCTGCACGTGCAGGGCCCACGAGGAGAGGGCGGGTGCCGGGAGCGTGTTTCTCCCGGGTTCCGGGCCTTTCCGTCCTGACCCTGACGGGCAGCAGCGGGACCTGCGCCGTTGGTGATTGGGGGGCAGGGCCAGCCGCTTTGCTGACGTTCGGCGCTTGCGGGACGACCGGGAGGAAGCCGACCTGGGTGGGCCAGCCAGCGCCCCGCCGGCCCGGGGTCGAGCCTCTGCGTCTGGGAGGAGGGTGGAGCCCGGTCCCGGGGCACGTGACTGCGGTCTCGCTCAGACACGGGGTCCTGGCGGTGATCGAGTCGGGATGAGGACGCCAGACTGGCCCTGACCCAGCACCGCCGCTGTCCTGCCAAGGGACGTCTGGACGCAGGCACAGAGGTGCAGAGCGGCAGCGAGGGGCAGGCCGGGAGCACGTCCCAGGGCCGAGGTCCCCGTGACCCCAATAGCGGGGTGGGGGGGCAGGAAGCCCCTCACAGCCTGTCCGGCTGGCGGGCATGTGTGTCATGAAGCTAAGGTGGGCTAGCCCTGCCGTGCACTCTCAGGCCGCACACGGCCGCACACGGCTCTGTGCGCGGGGACAGCCCGAGCACGGCAGGTGCACAGGTGAGCACCGCCCTGCTGCTCCCGCTACCCCAGGCCCCTCAGAACACTCTTGCTCGTGTGCATGCATGAACACATTGTTACTCGTGTACAAGTGAACACACTCTTGCTTCTGTACAGGTGCATACACGCTATTGCTCACATACATGTATAAACACCCACTCTCCCTTGTGTACACGAACACGCTGCCCCGTCTCCGCTCTTGCCTGCGGTGGTGTCTAAGGACACGCAGGTCCCACGAGTCGCAGCAGCCCAGAGGCCCCGGCCAAGCGGCGCAGGCTCCGCCCACCAGGCCCCGCCCCCCAGCTCCGTGGATGTGGCACGTGGCAGCCGGGTGGAGCTGGCCTGGTGGCAGAGTGGCCCGTCCACAGAGCGGGTGTGATGGGAGACGCGTCGAGTGGCGGAGTCGTGCAGATTTGGGGACGTCTGTCTCTGCGGGCGAGTGTCGGCCGTTCACCTGCCGACCCTGCTGGCCCAGGGCGGGTGTGGGAGTCGCCTCCAGCTCCCAGGCCCGGCACGAGCAGCTCTCAGAGGGCCAGGCGGCCGCCAGGCTGTGGGCAGGAGGGGCTGAGGACGCTGCTCTTGTCACGGCCACTCGGTCCCCTTCTCACATGGCTCGGGGACCCACAGGGACCCCAGCGCCTCCCTCCCGCTGCCCCTCTCCACTCGGGACCCAGCTCAGCCCCAGCCGGGGGCCCTGGGCTCCGGGAGCCACCCGAGTCCCTGGCGGGGCGGACACTAGGGCAGCCAGGCGCCCACGGCCACCAGCCGATCCCGGAGGCCCTCGGCCACGCGGCTGCCGAGGACGACACGAGGTTGTGCGTGGGGTCAGGGGGCGCCTGGCTGGCGGTGGGGGGGGCACTGGAGCTCCCAGGATGCGGCCTTTCCTCCTCTCCCCGCCCCTACCCCACCGCTGCTAAAAAGCCAGAGCCAACGTTTATCTACCACACTCCACAAAGCCTCACAAATCTCAAACATGCCTAAAACGTTTATGGTCCACGAGCCGGGAAAGACAACGAGCCATCAGCAGAGCGAGCTCCAACAACCCTAATTAACGTTTACAGGATCATGCCATCTCGGCGCGGAGACACGAGGCCTCACGCCGGGCGCGGGCGGGGGACCGACCGACCGCGCTGGGCGCCAGCCTCGAGGACCTGCGCCGTGACCGTGTGGCAGCTCCTGCTTGCAGTCGAGGCCTGTGACTGCCCCGGCTACGGCGCAGTGGGACGCCATCCGACATTCACGCTCGACGCGAGACCCCACCGGCCCCGGGCTCCTGGCCGGCGGAGTCCGCGTCCTCGGGGTACTCACGCTGGGAAGTCTGAGGCTCTGACGTCGTGGCTGCGGCAGGCTCTCAGGCGCTCGCGGCGGTGAGGGCCGGCCAGGCTTCCAGATTGTTCTCGCCGCTCCCGGCGCCCTGTGAGCCTCCGCAAAGCCGGGCGTGCGGCCTGCCTCAGCATTGGGGGCTGCGTCCTTAGGCTGGTCTCCTTGCGGACGGAGATGCTCGAATGACCCCGACGCCGGAGCGGGCTATCCTCTCAGACGTGTGCAAACGCCGAGCCAGTTTCCGAATCGCGGCTCGGAACGCGCGGCGTCAGTTGGTCGGGAGAACTGCGTTACCTGCGCCGCCGGGGAGTTCACTGTCCGCTGTCCTCGCTGGCGTCTGCTCTGGGCTGCGTGGTGGTCGCTGCCCACGGGTGGGGCCCAGAGTCGTCCTGACGACCGGCAGCGGTGCCCACGTGGGCAGGTGGTCACAGCACCCTCCCGCCTGTCGGCCCTCTGCGCCCTGCCTGTCACACTGGAGGGGCCCACCGGCCGTTCTTCCAGGACACTTAGTCTTTTGTCCCTGACACGGCACTTGTGGGCATCTGCAGGTACCGCGTCTCGGATTAGACAGGCAGGCTGTGAGTTTTTGTTTCTAGGGACCGTGTTTCCCTGAAAATAAGACCTGCCTGCAAAATCAGCCCTAGCAGGATCTCTAAGCATTTGCGCAATATAAGCTCCACCCCGAAAATAAGTCCTAGTGACAGGCGTGTCTGCGCAGCGCACCTGCACAACCTGTGCATGTCGTCGCAGAGCAGCGAAGAAGACAAGCAGTCCTTCTCACCTCCCCCGTCGTGACAGCTGCTGTCTCAGAGGTGACTGGAAAGGTGCGGGCAGCCCCACCAACAAGGTCGGCTCCCCCTGTCGGGTCCCAGCCATCCTGTGCGTGCTGCAAGCTGAGGCTTTGAGGGGAAAATAACACGTCCCCTGAAAACAAGCCCTAGGGTGTCTTCTTGAGGAAAAATATACATAAGACCCTGTCTTGTTTTCTGGGAAACACGGTATCACCTAAAACTCAACACTAACACCTGTATAAGCATAAAATAAAGGGTCTGGGAAACGTTCGAGGATTCATGGCTTCCTGGAATGACCCTTCCCTAGAGATTGTCAAGTCTGTCCCGTGTGTGGTTTGTATTTTATGCATCTCGTATCGCCCCACTTTTTTCTCCCCGCAGTCCTGGGGGGCAGATGCCCACACGGGCGTGAAGGGAGCCAAGGACGACCCGGCCACAGGTTCGGGCTCACGGCCATCTGGAGGCGGGCGGGTCGGGACACCCCTGGGCGTGTCCCAGGCCAGACCCACAGAGGCAGGGGGACCTGCGCCCCGACGGGCATTGTGTCACAGGGTCACTCACTGGTCCCTCCTTCCTGGCAGCACAGGGAGCGGCCAGGCGCCCACAGGGGGCCCGTCAGTGTTTTTGCAATCTGGGCTGCTCTGCAGATGTCCCTCGGTGACCAGGAGGACAAGGTGCGTGGTGGCACCTCCCCCCATAACTCGCCCGTTGTCAAGGTGCGACACAGGGGCTCTGGGCCTGTCCCCGCCCAGCGTGACGCTCTGGCCTGGGGACTGTCTCCGTGCTCAGAGGTCAGGGCTTCCCAGAACTGCCTTGTTGATTCTGTTTTTCCCACCAAGGTGAGCACCGAGCAGGTGCCGCCTGCGCTGGAGCCGTGTGTGGGTGCAGGGAGCCGGGGGTCCCCGAGGCCCCAGAGGGTCGGTCAGGCAGCAGCCCAGGGTGTGGCTCCAGCATCCCCACAGGGTCCCCACTGGGTGTCCCCTTGTTGGGGAGACTCGGACACAGATGCCGACACAGGGTGACAAGGTTGCTCAGTGGGAACGTCAGGGCCGGCACTGTTGTATCTGTGTGGCTCTGTGAACGTCACCTCCAAGCTCCGAGTCGTCTGCAGTCACAAATCCAGTTAAGCTCTTCGGGACTATAGTCGACAGCCACAGAGGAACGTGCACAGCCCGGCGTTGACCATAGTTGACAGCCACAGACGAACACGCACAGCAACTTTAGCCGACAGCTGTGATATGACTTTTCTAATTTTTCATTTATCAAAATAAAATTGTGAACATTTAAAAATAACGTAATGAAAACATCTATGTATATGTTACCTATTCTGATTTACATGACAAGTAAAGCTGCCTGTCAAGTAAGACAAGCTTTCAGTGCTTTAAATCTTTACTCATCACACAAAAGCAAAATGGATCCGTCGTCAATGCACAGCACAGACTACTGTGCGGACTGTGAGTGCCGGCTGTGGGCGAGGTTTCGTGGCTGCTGAGCGCCGCACCGAAGTGGTTAAGAAGGTGTGTCACTATTTACGCAAACCGTATTTCTTTGTGAATCGCGGTTCCTGTAACCTTGCGAGGGAGACGGATTACGTCCCACCTGAAAGCTAAACACCGTCTTACTCGCGGACGCGTTCGGAGCGTTTCCGCTCCTGGCGCGTTTGCCGACGCCGGGCGAGAGCCGGGACTTCACTTCCCAACCAGGTTACACGTTTTTAATAAGCACGACCAAATTTGTCTCCTTAGAAATGTATTTTAGAGAGTCCACAATAAACTGTCTTCTACAACCAGAAACGGTTTAAAATCAAAAACAAAAATTCGAGGACCAGCTCCCAAAGAGAAGTTGAGGCAGGCGCGGCTCAGACGCTAACCTGTTGGCGCTCGGGGGTGGGGAGGGGACTAGATTTCACCGGTGCTCCACAGACGTAGTTTCTGTCATTAAAAACGACAGGTATCAAACAGGTCGCCATCTCACGTGGCCGCCCTGACCTCAAGCCCGCCACCTGCTTGCAGATCTGAGCGCGAGTTGTCATGACAGGGCAGGTGACACTGGACAGCGTGAGAGCTGCTTTCTGGAGGCCCCGGCAGGACGAACAGACCAGGGAGGAGCAGCCGCGGGCAAGTGACCCTTTGCGGAAGACCCGTTACCAGCAGAGAGTGGGGGATCGCGGCGGGTTGAGACCTCTCTGCGGCGGAGAGAATGGGTGTCACCCGCCCTGGCCACAGCCCACGTGGAGGGGAGGGAGGGTGCACGCTCAGGCCGCCCTGGGGGACCCCACCACGCCCCTCAAGTGTGACGGTGCCAGCCTCCACCCGCCCGCCCAGCCACCCGCAGCCAGGGCCTCGCTCGCGGGCACCGGCCTGCCATGGCACTCCCACAGTCTGCGAGCCGCCCTTCCGGAACACTCTGTGCTGAGTGACCAGAACCAGGTGCGCAGGGCCCTCTCCTCCCCTCCTGCCTCTGTTTCCCCCCTTGCCCGTCCTCTCTGGCTGGCATCCTCGGCCTCCTGCCATCTTGCCGTGGCCGGGGACGGTGCCAGGCGTCGGCCCCTCTGTGTGCGCTGACCGGCTGGGCGGACGGTGCCGTCCTGGTTCTTCCCTCCGCCCCGCCCCCCTCTGGCTGGGGACAGGACATTATCACCCCCAGCCATTGAGTTACTACCCAGGAGAGAAGCTCCCCTCGCAGCGGAGTGACGCGGACACCACTCTTACCGCGTGACCGACGCGGCAGCGCCCAAGCCTCCGCCGTGGCCGTGGGGGGCAGCGTGCACATGCGTGTGGCATTGCTGACATGCGGGAAAAATCAAAGGGAGCCAGACCACGGGATGCTCTGCGGGACAACAAGCCTGGTTTCTCTAAAAAAAAAACTGTAGTGATAGGAAAGACCACAAACAAAACAAAAAGGCGGGAAAAGTGTTTTAGAACAAAGAAAATTAAGAAGACGTGACAATGAAGTGTGGCATTCCCCCGTGATTGGAGCCGGGATAGAAGTAAGAAGGAAGCTACGGAACCGTGGCTGGGACGGTGGGGACGGCCCGGCCACGAGCTCCCTGCAACCCGCTATTTAGTACGAGCTCTGCCATCTCCTTAAGCACCAAGTCTGGCGGTTGATACGGCTGACATTTCACCGTGACACTGCTTGTTTCATGTTTATTGTGAAGGGACATCCTCAGCCTTTGAAACACATGGTTTGGCTTGTGATTACCCTTCGAATTTTTTTTTTTTTTTTTTTTTGTGAAACCATGAATAAGTCAAAAATTCATGTTTTTTTTCCAATATGACTTCTGTTGTGGAACCAGCGCAGTGCGGGCAGCTCGAAATATCAACGGAGTGTTTGGGAAGGATGTGGCTAATGAACACACAGTACGTCGACGGTTTGAGAAGTTTCATTCTGGTGATTTAAATCTTCAAAATGAGCCACGTGGGGGACCCAAGACCAAGGTGGATAATGATGAGCTGAAAGCTGTAGTGGAAGCGAAGCCATCTCAACCTAAGCGTGAATCAGCAGCAAGGTTTGACTTGACTATTCCAACATCATTGGACCATTTCAAGCAAACGGGCAGGTAAAGAAGCTGGATAGATGGGTACCCCATGAATTAAACCAGCATGGGAAGGGAAATCATCTCGAAGCTTGCCTTTCTTTGCCATCATGATATAATGGTGAACCACTTCTACACCATATTGTTACGTGTAATGAAAGATGGATTCTTGTTGACAGTTGCAAGTGTTTGGCACGATGGTTGGACGAAGATGAAGTGCTGAACACAGTCCAAAACTGAATAGTCATTGAGAAAAGCTAACGGTGTCTGTCTGGTGGTCCAACACTGGTATTACCCACTACAGCTTCATGAAACCTGGTCAATCGATTGCAGCAGATGTCTACTGCAACCAAGTGGTCAACAGAGGCCGGTCCTCTTGCAAGACAACGCCCGACCACATGTCTCACAAACAACGCTGCTCAGACTACGGAAGCTGGACTTGGAAACTCTCTGCCATCCACCGTATTCACCAGACCTTGCACCAACCGACTCCCACTCCTTCCAGGCTCTGGACCACTTCTTGCAAGGAAAACATTCAATTCTCAACAAGGTGTGGAAAAGGTCTTGTGAGATTTCATCACCACCGCTAGCTCTCCAGGCTTCCTCGCTGCTGGCATAAATAAGCTACCGTTAAGGGGGCAACACGGTGTCGATAGTTTAGGCGCACACTTTGATTAATTGTGCTGCTTCTTGTTCGAGACATAGTAAACCACGCTTTTGAGTCTAAATCGGCCCTTTCGTACTGAATGGCCTAAGAAACAGCAAACTGCCTCTGGGCTGTGCTCTGGGAGAGGACGAGGGCAATGCCTTCGCTCCTGGGCGACACAGGGCCCGGCGCCTCAGGGAGGAGTTCCCCGACGCCCGGGACCAGCTCCGAGGCCCCCGTCGGACAGGCGAAGGTGCCCAGATGTGGTCCAGAGCTAGCAGCTGGCGAGTGCAGGTGGGGAGCCTGGCGGGGCTCAGTTTGCCGCTCTTCCAGCTCCTCTGGCAGTCTGGAACTTGCGAAATAACATTTAGGGGTGAAGGGAGAAACTCGGGGAGCAGGACTCCCGCTTTTCGCCAAGAGCACAGCTGTGGGGACAGGAGACGCAGGAGGTCACCCAGCACCTGCAGCCCCGAGGGGACGGGCCCGGATGGCCCAGGGAGGCAGCAGGACCCTCAGTATCAGCCTGGCCCGCCCACCACAGGTCCCTTGCTCATGCCGCAGAGAACAGCCTGCGGTTCACGCGTCTCTTGCCGAGGGTGTCTGCCCAGAGCAGCTGTGCGGTGCAGGCGCCGGTTTCCCGGGCGGAGTTGGGGTGGCGCCGGGTGCCTCGAGCTCTCCTCAGGGACGGGCGGGGAGATCCAACCCCCACACCTGCCTGCCCAGGCCTCTTCTGCCCCCACGGCCCTGGGCAGGACCAAAGGGCAAGGTGAAGAGAGGGCCGAGGGCCCCGCGGGGCTCCGGGGCAACTCGGGCCTGGGGGGCAGACGCATGCCCCCGCTGCAGGGCTGGTGCCGTCGCGAGAGCCCTGCACCGAGCTCCCCACACGCAACGGAAGGGGCGTCTGCCGCAGCCCGGGGGGCTGAAGGCGCGTCCTGGGGGAGGCAGCCGGGTCACACACGCCGGGCCCACAGCAGGCGTGGCCACGGTGGAACCTCCCAGGGCGTCCCGTGAAGCAGGCGCCGTGACCCGTGAGCAGGTCCCCGCGGGGGTGGAAGCGAACCCCGGCACCGGCATCCAGAGGTTCCGTTCGCCGAGTCCCTGCGCCAGCGGCCGACGGTCGTCCGGCTCCAGGGAGCAGCAAGCTGCCGACGAAACGGAAGGAGAAGTCTGCTGGCTCCACACGGCGCGGGCAGGGCCAGAGCCGGGCGGGGTCATTGACGGTGCCGGCAGCGCCGTCCTCACGGGGGGTCTGGGCCGCCGTGCTAATTCCCGAGGGCTGGAGCCGCTCGCACGACCGTGCGGTTGACGCTTCGGCACCCAAGGCTCCGAGGACGTGAGAGGGGCGGCCCAGCCTGCGTGCGGGCGCCCCGCGGTCTGTCGGGGCTCGGGCTTCCTTTTAAAGCCGTGTCTCGCCAGCGTGATTGGCGCCGGGCTGGAGGCCGCTTCTCACGCTCCGGTCTGTAAACAGGAGGATTATTTCAGACTGTTCAGAGGCAACTGCACTCTGCAAATTGCTTTCCGCCGTGGCTGTTTCACTCCTCGCTAAGTGGGCTCCTGCGACACGGCGGCTCTGATCCCCCCTGATCTGCTAAGGGTGGCTGCGTGTCTGCAAGCTGGAGACAGACTACCTTTGTTTCCATCTACGCAGGCATTTGAGGAGAAGGTGGAAGTCAAGGCATTTCCGTGGTTCCGCGGAGTTCACGCACGCACACGCCCACGGGTTCGGAGTTCCACGTGCCCTGCCCGGCTGGCAAACGCGCTCCGGCTCTCCTGAAACCCGGAGATTTACCGCCTTTGCTTCTAGATATTAACACCGCAAACATTGGCATTAAAAAAAAAAAAAAGGAAGAAAGAAATTTAAAAAAACCAAAAAATGCAGGAGTGACCGTGGGGGGGAGCCGAGGGTGAGGAGGAGAGGCAGGCGCGACCTGTCTGGGTTTCCAGACACGTAAGACTCGCCGGGAGTCTGGGCTTGATTCAAAGGCTGCGTGGAGAGCGTGGCCGGGGGGCTCGGCCCAGACCACCTCCGCGCACGGCGCGGCTCGCTTCCCCGTAGCGGCAGCAGAGACATGCCTGCTGAGCGAGGAAGCCGGCGGCCTCGGTGGGACAAGTCATCGGAGCGATTTTCCCAGTGGAAAAGTGGCTCCTGGTCAGAGAACTGCCACAGGACCTCCAGACGCTCCTGGAGGGACAGAGACGGGCAGACGCTGCTCCGAGCCGTGGAGAGCAGGAGCTCACGTCACGGCCACAAACACAGTGGGACGTGGCGAGGGTGACGGGGCTCCCAGGCTTGGTGATCTGGGGACAGTGTTGAAAGCCGGTAGCTATGAGTGCAGCCGTCTTACGTGCTTGCGTTTCCTTACAGATAAAATGCAGTGCTTTGCATTTCTTCTGGTCAAAACCCTTTTTCTTTTCTCTTTTTTTAAGACAGAGTCTCACCCTGTTGCTCAGGCTACAGTGAGTGTCGTGGCATCAGCCTCGCTCACAGCAACCTCAAACTCCTGGGTTCAAGCGATCCTCCTGCCTCAGCCTCCCGAGTAGCTGGGACTACAGGCGTGAGCCACCATGCCCGGCTAGTTTTTTCTCTATATATTTTTAGTTGGTGAATTAATTTCTTTCTATTTTGTGGTAGAGACGGGGTCTCGTTCTTGCTCAGGCTGGTTTTGAACTCCTGACCTTGAGTGATCCTCCCACCTCGGCCTCCCAGAGCGCTGGGATTATAGGCGTGAGCCACTGTGCCTGGCTCTTTCTTAAGTGGAAATTTTAGATCTGACAAGCCACTCACTTCCACGAGACAGCACTGTGGCTTTTGGAGTCAGATGAGCAGGCCGTGTGCAGAACCAAAGTTGTGACTCCCCGATTCTAGACCCGCCCAGGGACACCTGTGCTTCAGGGGAGCCCGGGGGTCAGTGGAGCTCAACACAGTCTGAGACTCTCTGGCCTGGGACCAGCACCACCAGCAGCACTGGACGTTAGATGTGACGGAACTAGACGTTCACTGAGCTGCGGTGAGAAGGAGCCCCCTGTCACCTGACTGCCGGAGCCGGTGCCAGGTGAGGAACACACAGAGAGCCGCACCTGCACTTGCCTGTTTGTGAGAGATTCGGGCAAAGGTGAGGGTGAGAGAGCAGGTCCCTTCCCATGGGCACTAGGAGGGGCTTCGGGACAGAAAGGTCACAGATCCCGGTGGTGGTCGCCAAGCCACACGCAGCTGTCGACCTCATCAAACTGGCGTACTTTATCAGAAGCTGCACCTCCGTAAAGCTGATTAAAACGTGCACTAGGAACTGGGGACTTCCCTGCAGCTCTGGACACGAACGTGTCCCCTCTGCCTGAGCTACGGACGCCGGGACAGAACGAAGCCTGAGAGCGGCGGGCGGAGAAGGGTCCAGAGGAGGGACGGACGTTTCCGGCCTCGTGTCAGACGAGGCCGGTCGGATCTCTCTTCCCTGGAGACGAGTGCAGGGGAAAGGTAAAAACCAGCCACCTGGACGTCCGGACCCTCGCAGGGAAGTGGACCCAGCGCCCCGTGCCTCGCGACAGGCAGACTCGCGCCAGGTTGCTGAGGGGCGGGAGGAAAGTGCCGTCCGGTCTGAGGATGCAGGACGCACAGTCCCTATAAAACGGGGGCAGAACACATAATGCAGCGGTAAAACAGGGGTGATAAAAACAAAACCGCTATCTGGGTGTGAAGGCAAAGAGCAGGACCGGGAGAGATGGAAATGACGGTGGGGAAATTACACGTGCGACAGCGGAGCTGAGATGCACACGGGCAGCGGCGTAGAACTGCCGCAGCGTCACCACCCCGCTTGCTCAGCTCTTCAAGGGTGACGAGTGAACACGCAAACGTCATGCAGGAGATGACATTAGAGATGTGCGGGAGAGGATGCAGGTTCGTCCTGAGAATGGCGAGTCTTCTGGGGGGGAGACAAGAACAGGTAGTAGGAAAACAGCACACACGTCCTTGAGGGAACGTTCCGGATCTGGGGAAACTGAGGGATGCAAATCGAAAGGGTTTCGGATAGATTCGGCGCAGCCCTCTCCACCGCAGGGCCTGCAGTATGCTCCCCAATCAAGGTGAAAATGATGGTTATTCAGTGAATGATGGTTTTCGGGGTTGGGGGTGGAATCTAAGTTTACCCCTCCCTTGACACGTCACAACATAGTACGGCAACCACCAGAAATGATCCCACACGTCAAAACATTACATGGAACAGTATCGACCACAAAAACACTAAAAGAAAAAAGGTCTAACTTCAACGATTACAGGTGAAGGAGGACTTCCTGCAGAGGAGAGCAACTGAGGGGAACCCTAACGCAGACGACAGGTGTATTTGAATACAGCCGAGCTCCGAGTTTCTGAACTTCAGCAGGGCAATCGGCCACATCAGAGGCAGACGTGGCTGGCAGGACCTTTGCCACGGGAGAGACAAAAGCGACCGCGAAGAGCACTTAGCCATCTCCTTGGGGAAATGAACGCTCCGTGGAAAGGCTCGTGAGAAGAGTGTTCGTAGGAGTAGGTCAGTGAATGACCAAGCGTAATAGAATGTTTAACTCTACAAGAAATCAAACCAAGAACTAGATGCTATCGTGTGCCTTAAAGAATTGCAAGGACTGTAAGTAACAATCCTCAGAGTTACGAGAACAGACGGGTTCCCCAGACCCAGCAGGTGTCCGTGAATTGGTGGCAGATGCTGGTTCAACTGGACAGCAAGAATTGAGACATGCAGAAGAGCCTGCACTTTTTGACACCGCAGTTAGACTTCTAGGAAAGTATCGTAAAGAAATAACAAGCCACTCAGATCAAATTTTTGTATTAATCGC
Source organism: Mirza zaza (assembly GCA_008750895.1). NCBI lineage: Eukaryota > Metazoa > Chordata > Mammalia > Primates > Cheirogaleidae > Mirza > Mirza zaza. The sequence continues at coordinate 32,605 of VSMD01023739.1, read as the reverse complement.
AGCAAGACTTTTTACAGTGAAATTCTAGAAACGAGTTAAATGCTCAGCAAAAGCAAATGGGTTGAAGAAATAACTGTATAACTGCCGAAAGAACTATGTATTCCTCAGAAGAATGTTTTAAAGACTATGAGATACGGCCAAACATGCAAAGTAAAAAGATCACGCCATATACATGGGCATGCTCATGCACACACTCTCAAAGAGTAACAACTAGTGAGTAAACTGAGGGGGCAGAATTATTAGTGATTTTGATTTTCTTACTCTGCACTTTCTAAGTCTTCCACACAAAGTATTCGATACATACAAAACAAGTATTTTAACAAAAATATGATTTCCTGACTAATAATACAGAAGAAGACTCAAGGTCTGTATCATGACAGTGTACTAGTCTGGCCACCTCACCTCTCCAGAGATCTACAAATGATGTCACCAACTCTACATCTGTTTGTGCGCTCAACCATCCATCCACCCACCCATCCATCTACCCATCCATCCACCCATCCATCCACCCATCCATTTACATACCTACCCATCCATTCATTCATCCATCCATTCATCCACTTAACCACCTATCTATTCACACACACACACCCCCATCCATCCATCACATCCATCTATCCACTCATCCTTCCACCCATCCATTCGTTCATCCACCCACCCACTCACCCATCCATTTACATACCCATCCATTCATTCATCTATTCATCCACCTATCCATCCATCTGTTCAAACACATATCCACCTGTTTTCCCATCCACTCGCCCATCCGTCCACCCATCCAACCACCCATCCATGTTCATTCATCTATCCATCCATACATCCACCTGCTCATCCATCCATCCATCCATCATCCATATACCCACTCATCTTCCTGTCAATTCTACAAGTGGAACCTACCCATCCAACTACCCATCCATTCATCCAACCACCCATCTACTCATCCATCCAACCACCTACCTACCCATTCATTCACTCGCCTGTCCACTCATTCATCTGTCCATCCATCCATCGACCCACCATCTGTCCATCTACCCACTCATCCATACTTCCACCTGTCCATCCATCCCTCCACTCGCCCATCCCTCCCTCCACCAAACCTACCAGATGAACTTTCATTTACAGTGTACTGCGGGCCAGGCCCTGGGGTTTAAGGATGGGCAGGACACAAGTTGTGCCTGTGGGGGATTGGCTTCTAGCGGGCGAGATGGCAGAGTGAGGGGAGGCCATCTCCTCCTCATACGAGTCATGGGCGATGGCCATGCTAGGGGCGCTACGGGGACACGACCCAGGCATGTCACTCATGGAGGGAGCCGGCCCTCCCTGCTCACACGGCCCACGCCAGACACCTCCCAAACACCTGCAGCGTGTGTGCTCTGGGTTCAGGCCTCTCTCTCTTGCTCTTTGCGTATGTCCTTCAAACTGCTCCGCTCCTCCACGACCCTGTGCGCCAGCTCCCCTGCGCGGCCACGCACACCCTTGTCCCTGCGCCGTCGTCCTTCCCACTGCCATGGTGCCAGCCTGCCTCACCCGTCACACCCAGAGCTCTGCCCCAGTGCCTGTCCTGCACCGTGTACCTCCACTGCCCGGCAAGGCCTCGTGAGCAGCGCAGTAAACGCCCACCTGCTGAGGGAGGGGGCGACGGGACAAAACGCCTCCCTGGAGGATACGCACTTCTCTCCGAGCCTGTCCAAACCCGTCTGCCACGGAGCAGCTGAGACTGACCTCTCCACGCAGTCGCTGCTGCCCACCGCCCGCCCACCTCGTCCTCCTCCAGAAGCCGGGACCCTGCATTCCGCACAGGGCGCACCAGCCCGAATCGTCCTGGGTTGTTAGGGTGTGTGCGGCCGTGTGAGCGACTGTGTCAGCTTGTGAGTGTGTGTGCGTGCGTGTGTTTGTGTGTCACTGTGTGTCAATATGTGTGCGGCTGTGTGTCCACTGTGTGTGTTTGTGTGTGTGTGTGGCTGTGTGCGCCTATGTGTGTTTGTGTGCCTGTGTCTGTGTCAATGTGTGTGGCTGCGTGTTTGTGTCACTGTGTGTATTTGTGTGCCTGTGCCTCTGTCACTGTGTGTTTGTGTGTCTGTGAGAGTGTGCCTGTGTCACTGTGTGTTTGTGTGTCTATGTGTGTGTCACTGTATGTGGCTGTGTGGCTGTGTCACTATGTGTCTGTGTATGTGTGTCTGTGTGTGAGAGTGTGTCTGTGTCACTGTGTGCCTGTGTGTCCATGTGGGAATGTGTGTCTCTGCATGTGTGTGTCTATGTGGGAGTGTATATGTGTCACTGTGTGTGTGCCCCTGTGTGTCAATGTATGTGTGTCTGTGTCACTGTGTGTGCTTGTGTCTGTGTCACTGTGTGCCTGTGTGTGTGTCAATGTATGTGTGTGTGTGTCTGTGTCACCATGTGCAAGTGTCTGTGCCTGTCTGTGTGCACGTGTGTCTGGTTGCACCGGGGTCTGCTCTGGGTGCAGACCTAACGCCCCCTCTGTGCGGGACCCTCCAGGCGGGGCAGGGAGGACATGGTGGGAGGCAGGGGTGTCGCAGACAACACGGAGCCTGCTGGGCCCACTGCCACCCACCTCCTGGGGGCCACGGGGCAGGGCCCACTGCCACCCACCTCCTGGGGGCCACGGGCCAGGGCCCACTGCCACCCACCTCCTGGGGGCCTCAGGGCAGGGCCCACTGCCACCCACCTCCTGGGGGCCTCGGGGCAGGGCCCACTGCCACCCACCTCCTGGGGACCACAGGGCAGGGCCCACTGCCGCCCACCTCCTGGGGGCCACAGGGCTGGCCCACTGCCGCCCACCTCCTGGGGGCCACAGGGCTGGCCCACTGCCGCCCACTTCCTGGGGGCCACAGGGCTGGCCCACTGCCGCCCACTTCTTGGGGGCCACAGTGCTGGCCCACTGCCACCCACTTCCTGGGAGCCACGGGGCAGGGCCTGTGTGTGGGGGTCCACGAGACCCGCCCCAGGCACAGGTGCCCCGAACCTCCGTGTTTGTGTCCCAGGAGCTGCTGCCCTGGACTCCGACAGCGGAAGGGCCTGGTACCTCCTAGCCCAGCCCACGCTGCCCCGCAGGGAACCCGGCGCCGGGCCCTCCAGGGACCAGGATGTGTCTTCTCTGCGCAGGAGGGGATGGGGCTGGGGGAGCCCAGGCAGGCGGGCGGTGGGGGAGGAGCAGGTGCCCCTGGCCGGCCGGGCCAGCTCTAGCTCCAGCTCCAGCTCCAGCTCCGGCGGGGCTGCTGCCGCTCCTGCCCGCGCCGGCTCGCTGGGGCTGTGCGCTGTCCGCCCCACGCCCCGTGCCGCAAGGCCTGGAGGGGCCCCACACGCGAGTCGCTCGCTTTTACGCCCTGTTTCTGCCCCGCTGCGGAAAGCCGCTCAGGCTCTGCCGTCCCCAGTGCCGGGCGGGAACAGGGGCGCTCACCTTAACTTAGACGTTTTTGGGAGCCGGCGGCAGGGTCCCACGAGCCCTCGCCTCTCATGCCCGCCCCGCCGTGGATGGGAGGACGGCGATGAGACAGAAATGCCACCTGGCGAGGGCAAGGGACGCCCAGTGCACGGCGCCCACGCTCTGTCGGATAGAAGGCCGCGGGCACGACCATCTTCTTTTCCTTCCAAGTTTCCTTTAACTTAGCGCACGGTGTTTGGGAGTTAAACGAAACTTGGGCAGAAAGGTCCCTCCCCCTCTGCCTCCACCCCCCACGGGACGACTTTGAAAAGCTCCCCAAAGAAACCCTAAATTAGCCTTAAAAATGCACACAAATATCTCTGCAGCGGGGAAACCGCCCATTAAGGGGCAGCGATTATCCCGGCCGCTGAGGGTGCCCGCCGGGGAGGGCCGCGGCGGCCTTTGTGCGCCCGCCCAGCAGCGGCGCTGCCCGCGCTCATGCATTATTCAGGGCCGGGGGACAATGAGGGGCCTCTCTTGGGAGGAGCAGGGCCCACGGGGCACACGGGGTGCTCGGGAAACCTCCCGCTCTCCCCGCAAGTCACGAGGAAACTGCGGCTTTTAGGGAGCGGGGACGTCCCCCCGCGCGTCACTGAGCACCCATGTTTTGCGGCGTGCGGTGCTGCGTGGACGTCTCTCCTGCCGTGCGCTCTCTCCCGCACCACGCCGAGCGGCAAGGATCGACACCAGAACGGGAACTTTCTCCTCCTGCGGCCACATCCAGTCAAACGTGTCTGAGACCTCCCAGCGGTCCCCCCTCCCCCGCCCCGGGCGGCGCTGTCAGCGCTGGAACCACACGCACGTTTCAAATCAGCGCCAGGCTCCAGCCACACACGGCGCCACACACGGCGCCACTCGCCGGCCCTTTGTGCGCGGGGCTGTGAATCGGAGCTGCTCAGTGGCCGGCTGAACCGCGCCTACGCCCGCGCACTCCCGTGAGTGGAGTCGCCTTGGCGCAGTCCAGTTAGGCCCCTCGCCCACCTGCCCGCCTGCCGATTACAGATCTATCTGCTCTTACTTTTCCCGGGGGCAGGTAGGAGATTTGGAGCGAGAACGGTGCCACGGGGGCTGGAACGCCAGCTCGTGGGCGGTTGCAGGAGGCCGGACGCTTTGCTCCCTCACCACGCGGCCCCATGGGGCACGCTTCACGGGGCGTGTCACGCCCGTGCCCGCGTCTCAGCCACCGCATGTGCCCAGGCCCGACGGCGCCGTCACCAGCACAGGAAACGGAGCAGCACCACGCGGCTCCCAGTTCTCCCCGGGGGAAGAGGCCGGACACACGCACGTGAAACACGTGAACACTCGGGAGGGCAGAGCGGGGCGGTCGGACGGGCCGTGAGGACTCCCTCCCGCCAGCAGGCGTGGCTGCCGGACTGGGCCTCCGCACGCCTCCAAACTCACGCTCCGTGAACATCGCCGTGACAGCGAAAAACAAGATTCCCCCCTGTAAAAATTAAATGTCACTCCTGATAGCGTAACACCCGAGACATCGCCTCCCCCAGCCCACACCAACACGGCGCGAGGAAATTAAACCCTCCCTGTTTATCGAGCGGATGATGCAGCCCTCAGATGTGTGAGGACCCCTGCTAGGTGAGAAATTAAAAAAGCTGCACCATAAAGTCTAATGGCATGTATGAAATACAAAAAAAAAAAAAAAAAAAAAGGTGACTTAATTGGTAATCAGAAGAAATCATAAAACTAATCATGCAATTAATGTCTTCAAAAGCGAGCCTACAAGGTGCGTGTAATTACGAGAAAACAATGCGGAGGTGCGGTTTCCAGCATCAACGAGTTAATCGGCTCACGGGCCGGCCTGGGGGTTCACGCCTGGTGCCGGTCCCTGCACGCCGCGTCCTGGTGGCGTGTTCTCTATTCTCCTCCCCTGCGGCTGCGCGAGGGCGCCAGGCCTCGGGGTCCCCCCCTTGAGGAGCGGCACCCCTACCCGCGCCATGGGGTGTCAGTCTCTGGGGCGGGGGGCGCCGGCAGGTGTGCGCGGAGAGAGGGTTTGCAAACGTCAGCGAACATGCACTGACACGCCTCAGTATCTTCTGGTTTCTTTCTCAAATGCTACACGGCACAACCGTAAATACAGTTCTTCATTTTGCACACGTAGTTTAAGAGGAAATCTCTGGTGTGGATTATCCACGGGCCTAGGATGTCACCTTGGTGGTGACGGGGGGGGGGGTGGCCGTGTCTTTCCAGAACATTCTGTTACGTCCCCGCCTTCGGGATCCTTTGCACATGGCGCCGCCATCACGGCTGCCCGCTGAAGCTTCGGTGAGCTCCTCCACCAGGGGCGTGTCACGGAGGAGAGAACGCGGGTGCCCGCACGTGGCAGGTGTGGGCCGGGGCCTCGCAGGGAGGGAGGGAGGACTTGGCCGCGGCAGGGGGTCAGACACCACGTGTGGCCCCCCGAGGACACGCACCCCGTCCGCACAAGCACCGGGCCCCTGGCTGCGGCCTGCCCCTCCAGGTGGCTCTGTGCTGGGCCGTGGGGTGGGGACAGCTGGTGGGGGGCGGGGGCGGGAGTGACACATGAGCTGGAATTCCTGGGAGAAACGAGACTCGGGCAGCAGAGCGTTGTGTGTGAGGCCGGGAGGAAGCAGCCATGGGGAGCCAGAGGAAGCGCCGGGGCTGGGGGCCGGGGGCTGGGGCGTCCGGGGGCTGGGGCGTCCGGGGGCCGGGGCGTCCGGGGGCCGGGGCGTCCGGGACAGCTCTCAGGAAGAGAGCTCTGTCTGCCCAGGGGTAGGCAGGTGAGGGGGGCATGCGTTTGGAGATGAATAAAATGCTGTTCTGTTTTCATTGCTGGTCACAAGAGGGCCGTCTGCTGTTCACGTTGACAACATGGATGTCACCCATGCCCTGGCGCCGAGTACTGGCGGCTGACCCTGGCCCACGGCTGGGGGGGCGGTGAGCCGGGCATCGTGGGAGTCTGACCACAAAGCAGCGGACATACGTGCCTTCGCCTTCGTGGTGTCCTGTTCGCCGCGGAACCCGGTGGGGGACCGGACGCGTCTGTGCGCTGATTCGTTGCCACGGTTTTCCGCATGTGTTTCGTTCTGGTCTCATGGGCAGCCTGCTGAGGACGGGACGCAGACGGGCAGAGCAGGATCCTGACACTGTCCTTTTGCCATGCTTCGAACGGAATCGTTTGCGCCCAGACACACAGTCATGGGATGGGCACAGGACGGTCTCAGCCAGCAGCAAGAAAGACACCAGGCAGACACTTGGTGGCTGGCTTGTGGCTGGCTCGTGGCTCCGCCATGGCGTCGTGCTCTCCCCACACCACCACGAGGAGACACGTGGGACGGGCGGCTCTAGGACGCGTCTTCTGCCCTGAGCGCTCTGCTGTTGACAGGTGTGGCTCTCACCCACTGTGGCCGCCACGCGTGGGACCCGGCACAGGAGTGGCAGCTGGGGAGGACCCGCCACGTGGATGTGAGACCTGCCACGCAGACGTGAGACCTGCCACGTGGATGTGAGACCCGCTACACAGATGCAAGACCTGCCACGTGGATGCGAGATCCGCCATGCAGACATGAGACCTGCCACGTGGATGCAAGACCCGCCATGCAGACGTGAGACCCACCGTGCAGCTGGAGAGCCTCAGTGGGCACGTGGCAAACAGGCCGGGGCGGCAGAACCCAGGCCCTGGGTGGCCCCATGCCCGGGAACCCGGGCGCCACGGCCACGCGAGGCCGCAGGAAGGGCAGGACCACTCCTCGAGGGCCGTGTGGGGAGGACGGGAAGGCAGAACCCACCTGGCTCTCCGCAACACACAAAAATTAATCCTGGGCAGATTGAAGCCGGAGTATGAAAAAAACTACAAATGCGTTAAAGAAAATACCTGAGCATCTGTCTGAACTCAGGGTGGAAAAGGATTTCCTCAAATCCTTTCCTCGAAACACACAGACCACAGAGGAGAGGCTGATAACAGCCGACTGAATTACGCGGAGTAGCTTCTGTGCTCGGAAACGCCGCCACAAAGCAGGTGGCGGCGAGTCCCCCCGCGGGGCCTCCACCAGAGCAGGCTGGGTCCCCCTCGGGGCCGTGGGGTGGGCCGTGACCCGCTCCTTGGCTGCCCCGGCGTCGGAACAGGGCTCTGGTCCCAGCGAGCCCCCAGCCCACGGTGCTCCGGTGGACTCGGTGGAGCAGGGTGGGCTCCCAGAATGCTGCGCTTCAGTCCCAGCCTCAGGCCTCAGCGCCACCAGCCGACGCTGCAGTGCGCGCCCTCCCGGCATGGCCGTGGGTCAGGGTGTGACATGCAGTGCGTGCCCTCCCAGCGTGGCCGTGGGTCGGGGCGCGACATGGCGCGTGCGTAGGTGGCACCAGGGAGGCGCGTGTGCGGCTGGCTTTGTGGAGGTGGCAACCACGGGGCGCCGAGACCCTCGCTCGCGCTTGCCGTGGCTCCCCCCACGCAGCCTTGGGGACACCAGAGGCGGTCTTTGGGGTTCCCTTCAGCCAGGTCACATCTCACGAGGGGGGACCTCGTGCCCTCTGTGGGGCAGGGGCTTGAGCCAGGGGCACGCGTGGGGCAGGAGGCTGCATGCGTGTCGGGGGCGGGAGGTGAGGCCCGCGGGCGTCCGAGCCTGCTCGAGGTCAGGCCAAGCAGCCACAGGGGTGAGACCCCGCCCGGCAGCAGGCCACCCCAGGGCGCCGTGGCAGACGGTCTCCACGACCGTGTGGCCCGTCCACTGGCGCCTTCGCCCCTGCGGCTTTTCTCGCAGAACGAGCACCCCAGGCAACCCCGGATTCGGGCACGGACAAGACGCACGGTTCAGCCACACACAACAGAAAGCCCTGAGGACAGTGGCTTGAACACACGCGTGTTCACTCTTCTCTCCACGGACCCACAGGAGGGGGCAGTCAGTCCTTCCCCGCACCCGCCCCGCTCAGCAGCCGCGGCCACGTGCGCGCCTGACAGCCTGGACGTCCACAGGCCGTGGCCTCTGACCCACACTCCAGCGGCTGCTCGCGGCTCAGAAACCTTTCTGCTCAGACGGCGTCCACACAGGGCTGCCTGCAAGTGGCGGGGGGGGGGGGCATGTGTTCCTTTAGCCAAAGTCAGGGTTCTGCCGGCAGGGCGGAGGGGAGGTGGCGCCGGCCGTGCCGGCCAACCCTGGTGGCCGGGAACCGAGTGGGCAGAGCTGGAGCCAGGCCCCCTCCCCGCCCTGGGGGTCCAGAACAGCGTGTACTTTCCTTGTGTCGCTTTAATGCTTTTGGTTTAAATACACAAACTACAAAGGTTTAAATAAGTTACCAGATCAAAAGTGGCTGAGAGCACGTGTTGAGAGGCTCACAGAGCAGGTGCCCCTCCCTCTGCGCCAGGACGCCAGGCAGCTCGAGCCGTATTCCAGGTGGCGTGAGTGCGGTCCGTGGGGGGACCAGCCTGAGTAAGAGCGAGACCCCGTCTCTACTAAAAATGGAAACAAATTAATTGGCCAATTAAAAATATACAGAAAATATCAGCCGGGCATGGTGGCACATGCCTGTAGTCCCAGCTACTCGGGAGGCTGAGGCAGGAGGATCGCTTGAGCCCAGGAGTTTGAGGTTGCTGTGAGCTAGGCTGACGCCACGGAACTCTAGCCTGGGCAACAAAGTGAGTCTCTGTCTCAAAAACAAAAACAAAAAACCACACATTCAGTGGCGAACAGGGGAGTGTTAAGAAAAAGTTAACATTTTCAGCTATTTTTCTCCTCCTTCCTTACCACCTCCCGCCACACGGGCATTGCTGGTGACTACAAGGACCTGTCCATCACAACCGTCCCCGCCAGGACAGCCCTGCCAGGCGGCGCCCTCCTGCCCGGTTCCCGCCGCTGCCCACCGTGGGCAGGGAGCACGCTGAGGGCCCCCGGTCCCCAGGTGTGTGTGGGGGGCGTCTGTGTCTCTCCCGCGGTCCCAGAGACCCGCTGCCTGGCACTAGCGCAGGAGAAGCAGCTAACCCACAAATGGCAGCATCAAACCACCCTAATTAGATTCTGGGGTGGGGCTCTCCTCCTGGCTGTTCTGAGAGCGCCTTAGTCACGAGCCACGCCGGGAAGACCCAGATGGGCACGGTCGATAGCGAGCAGGGTGGGGCCGGCGGGCGGGGGCTTTGGAGCCGGCCTGGCAGCTGGCCCCTCGAGGAGCCGCTGCTGCTCGGGGGGGGTGCAGTCAACACCGGGAAAGGGCGTCTGCTGCCCCCCGGCCACCCTGCCCCCGGGGCCTCCTCCGCAGCGCCCTCCATGTCTGCCACTGTCCAGGTGCTGAAGCGGGGCGCCCTGCAATCCAGGACGGAGCGGGCAGGCAACCCGGCACCACACAGCCCAGCGGCTCCGGGGCAGGGACGGGGCCTGGAAGAGCAGACAGGGCGGGGCCGACCCCCTCGGGAACTTCCAGGACAAGCCGGCATTTCCGCCACCGTGACCGAGCAACTCCATCCCGGCCAACAGGAGGGACGGCGGCGTCTGGGGCATCTCGGCCCCTCGTGTGGGCTGAGCCGGGTCCAGCCCCCACCTGGGAGTGCGGCCTGACTTGGAGACGGAGGTCGTGTAGCTGCGAGAGTGAAGACGAGGTCGGCAAGTGCGCCCTCGCTGGGTGGAACTGGGGTCCCCACGGGAAGGGGAATCTGGGTTCAGGCGCACCGCGGCTCGGCCGTGACCAGCCTGCCCACGCGTGACCATGGACGTCCAGATTTCAGGCGTGAGGCCACAGAGCCCTGCTGTTGGGCTGCCCAGGCCGCCAAGCCCCAGGACACTGACGTCGGCGGCCCCTCCCCCATACCTGGTGATGCTCACTGTCCGCCCGGAAGGGCCCAAATTTGGCGCTGCATGTGCTGAGTGGGGGTCAAATCCTGGGACAGGTGCCTGCAGAGGCCACCAAACTGGCATGGGGGGCCTGGGCGCGGCTGCGGTGCCTTCCCGCACATTCTCTGCTCCGGGCAGACCTCTTGCACCCACCTCCCTACGTCTGCACAAGCCACACCCCCACACCCCCAGCGCCTCACGGGGTCCAGAGAGACACGAAGATAAACAGGAAAAATCTCAGCCCTCTACAGTAACAAATCGCCCGGCGCCGTTTAAAAACGTTCCTTATCTGTAACTTTTGAGCACCTGCCAGTATCTGTTGATTCATTGATAACGTATCCGCCCGCTGTACAGATAGCTGTGTGCATTGCAGACACACACGGAGTAACTTCTAAAGCAGGAGGGAAAGATGAAATAGATAACATTTAAAAATAACTCGCTACATTACTTAATCATTTTGCTCCCTCTAAAAACACTTCAATACTATTTTAGTGCCAGCCACGTGATTGCATGCGCTTCATTGTTTTTGCTAATGCTGAGTTTGTATTTTGTGTCTTAGACACTTGAAAATCTGACTCTAAGACAAGTGGTATTTAAACTTTTTTTGATGGCTCTTGTAGCTGAAAAATGACTTTACAAGGTAGATTTGAAAGGAAGAAGTTAACCGTGCTTATTAAATTACAGTATTTGTTTCTTAATCCCATCCACGCGGTAAGCAAAGGCTTGCTTTCTTCTTCCCTGAGGTCCATTAACGGTCTAGTAAGAGCAACTGGAGCGTCCTACATTTTTATTATAATTTTAGCATATATTCAACTTGCTGAAACATTTCATCTGGAAAGACATTACGTGGATTAGAAAATTCTGTCTCTAGGGTTTTTACCAACTCGTCACACCAATGACTGATTTTACAGTTGTTGTCAGTAGCCACGTCACACAGCAACGCAGGCGTTTGCAAGTGTTCATTTTCAGAATGTTCCAGAGCTGGGCGTTGTTTGGTTTTTGGTTTTCAAGCGGATACTTTCTCACGTAGTGCTGAGATGCCTCTCTCACCCTGAAGGTTTATTCTACTCGAAAATACTTGCAGGGTCGTCCTGTCCCCGGCTGCCGGCCAGCACCGCTGACACGCCGGCCACCCGCCACATACACCTCCACTTCCTTAAATACGTCCGCCAAGGAGAGCCCGCCAATGCCAGCCAGGCACACAACTATCCTGGTTCCCCCAGAACAAAAGTTCAAATATCTCGCTTTCATAAAAGTTAAAAACATATATATATCAAACGTATAAAATCAACATCTTGATCCAGCAATCCCATTGCTGGGCATCTACCCAAAAGATCCAATGACACTCTACAAAAAAGATACCTGCACTCGAATGTTTATAGCAGCACAGTTCATAATCGCAAGGCTGTGGAAAGAGCCCAAGTGCCCATCAATCCATGAGTGGATTAATAAAATGTGGTATATGTATACCATGGAGTACTGTTCAGCTCTAAGAAACAACGGTGATATAGCACATCTTGTATTTTCCTGGTTAGAGCTGGAACCCATACTACTAAGTGAAGTATCCCAAGAATGGAAAAACAAGCACCACATATACTCACCAGCAAACTGGTATTAACTGAGCAGCACCTAAGTGGACACATAGGTACTACAGTAATAGGGTATTGGGCAGGGGGGAGGGGGGCGGGTATATACATACAGAATGAGTGAGATGTGCACCATCTGGGGTGTGGTCATGCTGGAGACTCAGACTTGTGGGGGGAGGGGGAGAAAGGGCATTTATTGAAACCTTAAAATCTGTACCCCCATAATATGCCGAAATAAAAAAAAAATGAAAAAAAAAATCAACTTCTTGCACATTGAGCCTCGAGGATTTTCCACACTGGAATAACCCCTGGGACAAATCTCCCAGGAGCCGAGACCCCACCCGGAATCTTTTCCAGCGTTTTCTTCCGTCGGAGCAGTTATTCCCTCCATGGTTATTCTAATTCTTAAAACATTTCTATTTTTGCCTGTGGAGCATTGCTTAGCAACTATTATAAATAGAAAGAGGCCCTGGAACATTTGTACATTCATCCAACTGTGCAGCCAACCTCCGCGATTCACCGTTTGCGCTAGAGTTTGTTTCTTCCAGTTTTCAGCAACGTTTTCTGTTTATCCTCCGAGTGTTTGCTGACAAGGGAGCAGGCTGCGTCTGCAGAGCTCCACGCTGCCGGCCGCGGCTGCCTGTCAGGAGCTGGAGGGGTCCCCGAGGAATGCCCGGCACAATGCAGGCCGCGTGCAGCCCGCGGGTGCTGGGGACTAGAGACAGGAGGAAGGACCCGCGGGAGGTGGCGAGACCCCAGGTGAGACGTGCTCGCAGCTGAACCATGGGGTCGATGCCACTGCTCCCCTTCCCTCAGACCGCCGGGTGCCACAGTGCACACCTGGGGCCAGGAGCGTCCCCAGGCAGCAGGGAAGCCGGGTCCAGACGCCTTCCTCACGGACAGGAGGGTGGGGGCTTTGGGGGGGGGGGCTCCCAGCCTCTCTCTTGCAGAGCGTCCTCCCCTCTGAGTGGCAGACCGGGCCCTGCAGGAGGAGCCCTGCCTTGGGTTCGGGCCCTCCCCGCCCAAAGCGTTGTGCCTGTTTGCTCCTGCCCACCTGGGTGAGGTTCCTCTTCTCAGAGTCAGCAGCTCACGCACAGATCACACCTGCGTCTGTGTCACCTGCCCAGCCTCCATTGCCTCCTCTGGGGTGACGAGCAGATCCACCTCTGAGGTCTAGGCCCGAGCCTGGAGCCTTCCCATCCGCACCAGGTGCCTTGTGGGTAGCAGGTGTCACCCTAGCATCGTGGCCAAGCAGAAGATGCCCGCTGTCACCGCTTCCGGTCAACACAGTGCCGGAGTCCTGGCCCAAGCACTCAGGCAGGAGGAAGAAATCCGGGGCATCCAAATGGGGAAAGAGGAGGTCAAACTAACCCTGTTCGCTGACAGTATGATCATAGACCCAGGAGACTCTAAAAACTCTTCCAAAAGACTCCTAGAATTGATAAATAAATTCAGTACAGTTTCAGGTTTCAAAATTCATGTACACGAATAAACAGCATTTCTATGTAGTAATACCAGCCAAGAGTCAAATCAAGAACTCAACACCATTTACAGTAGCTACAAAGAAAATAAAATACCTAGGAACACGCCGTGCCAAGGAGGTGGACGATCTCTACTCAGAGAACTACAGAACTCTGATGAAAGAAATCAGAGACGACACAAACAAAGGGAAAAACATCCCCTGCTCATGGACTGGTAGACTCAACATCAATAAAATGTCTACGCTGCCCAAAGTGGTTTACAGAGTCCACCAAAATTCCAACATCATTTCTCGTGGAGCTAAAGAAAAATCTTAAACTTCAGATGGAGCCAAGACAGAGCCTGAATAGCCAAAGCCGTCCTCAGCAAAAGAACAGATCTGGAGGTATCTCGTTACCTGACTCCAAGTCATAAAACAAAAGCTGTAGTAACGTGAACAGCATGGCACTCATATAAAATAGAGACACGGTCCAATGCAACAGAATAGAGAATCCAGAAATAAAACCATATAGCTATGAACCACAACAAAGCAGACAAAACATGCCCTGGGGAAGGGACCCCCTATGCAGTCAATGGCGCTGGGAAAACTGGACAAGCCACAGCAGAAGACTGAAACAGGACCCCCATCTCTCACTGTATACAAAAATTAACTCAAGATGGATTAAAGATTTAAATGTAAGACCTGAAACCATAGAAATTCTAGGAGAAAATATAGAAAAAGCTCCTCTAGACATTGGCCCAGGCAGAGAATTTATGAGTCAGACCCCCAAAGCAAATACAGCAAAAACAAAAATAAATAAATGAGACTTAATTAAACTGCACAGCAAAGGAAATAATCAACAGAGTAAACAGACAACCTACAGAACGGGAGAAAAAACTGGCAAACTCTGTATCTGACAAAGGGCTGATACCTAGAATCTACAAAGAACTCAAGCAAATTAGCAAGAAAAAAATCAAATAACCCCATCAAACAGTGGGGAAAAGACATGAACAGACTCTTCCCAAAAGAAGATAGACGAATGGCCAACAAACACATGAAAAATGCCATCACCACCAATTATTAGGGAAACGCAAATTAAAACCGCAATGAGATACAAAGTCTCCCCTTGTCAGAACTGCCATTATTAAAAAGTCAAGAAACAGCACAGGTTGGTGCAGCTGTGGTGAAAAGCGGACACTCACACAGTCGGTGGGAATGCAAACCAGCGTGACCTCCACGGGAAGCAGCGTGGAGATTCTCAAACACGTCAGAGCAGAACTACCCTTCCGCGCAGCAATCCCTCTGCTGGCGTCTTCCCAAAGGAAAAGAAATCACCGTCTCAAAAAGACACCTGCACCCACACGTTCATCACACGCAGCTCACAACGGCAGAGATGCGGAGTCGGCCTGAGTGGCCATCGGCTGAGGATGGATAAAGTAAATGTGGCGTACGTCAAACGCGTGCACCGTTGAGTCCTGCTCAGCCACACAAAGGAATGAAACAACGTCTTCTGCGGCGACTTGGGTGGAACTGGAGGCCCTCATCCTAAGTGGCGTGTCTCAGGGATGGACACACAAACACCGCATGTTCTCACTTGCCAGTGGGAGCTAAATGAGAGACCTGTCTGGTCGCGCAGGAGAGGGACGGGCCGAGGGACAGGCTCTGCCTGTCGGGTACAGCGTTCACTGTCCTGGTGACAGCCCCACGGACAGCCCTGACCTCCGCATGCCGTGATTTATCCACGTGACGGAAAACACGCGCACCCCCTAAAATTTGGGGGGAGACAAAAGAGACGGAGAAAGCCTCGTTAGGGAGGGAGCCCTCGTCGGAGGGTCCGGGAGGAAACAGGCCCTTTCTGGTTCTCAGAGTTGCCACGACGATGAGCCTGCCGACCACGAGAGAGGCGTCAGCAGCACCCGTGGGGTTGGTGGCACCCGTGGGGTTGGCATCACCCATGGGCAGAGGCCTTCGGGCGTCCCCGGCAAGCGAGAGTTTGGCCTTTCGCCGAGGACCGCGTCCGTGGGCAGCGCGGCATCCGGGCCCTGCCTTGCCCTGCGCGTGCCGTGGAGTCGGGGTCGGGGGTCTCTGGCCTCGTGACGGCCTGGCCCTGGCCCCCAGAGGTCCCGTGTGAGGTGGCGAGGCCCACAGGCCTGCGACCCTCTCTGGGGGGCCTCAACGTCAAGGAAGTCGCCGCCGGGTGGGCCCTCGAGGCCACGGCAGGACCGGGCGGTGACAGTCCGAGCGCCCCCAGGACGGCGTCCGCAAGGCCACAGAGGGGCGTCCTGCCCCCACCCCCACCGCTCAGGAGCCGGCCACCGCTCACAGGCAGCACCCGCGTCCCAGCCTCCATCGGGTGCTTGTGCGCATCTCAGTGTGCCCGCGTGTGCGTCTCCGCGTGGGAACTAGGTCCCGCCGCGCAAACCCCTGCACGCGTCTCCGCGCGCCCGCGTGCGCGTCTCCGCGTGGGAACTAGGTCCCGCCGCGCAAACCCCTGCACGCGTCTCCGCGCGGGAACTAGGTCCCGCCGCGCAAACCCCTGCACGCGTCTCCGCGCGCCCGCGTGCGCGTCTCCGCGCGGGAACTAGGTCCCGCCCCGCAAACCCCTGCACGCGTCTCCGCGTGGGAACTAGGTCCCGCCGCGCAAACCCCTGTCTGCTCTCTAACGACACCTGAATACCACACCTGCTCAGGCGTCTCCCTCACCAGGTGCCTTGAGACCGTTGGGCGGTGCAGCCAGATGCCACGCTGTGGGCGCAGAGAGAGCAGTTTCGTGCACAGATACATGCAGTTTATTTATAATAATAGTTTATTTATGATAAAACAAAAAAACAACTCCATCCACGGCCCCTCTGAGCCGGCAACTTGGAAACTCATCTGGCCGCACGGGCTGGTTGATTCCGTCGGCACCTGGCTGGTTGGGCTTTTTTTTATTCTTGTCTTTTCATGGACCTGTCCAGGCGATCGAGTCGATGGCAGTGAGAACCCATGTCTGGACGGCGCGCTGCTCTGCCCTGGCTCTGCGGATCTTGCAGGAAGGGGTTTCGTATCGGATGAGAGGCCCTGGGGCGCCCCCGCTCTCTGCCAACGTCTGAGTGTTAAATAGTCAAGTGTTCACGCCATGAGCATTTTTATCCTCGGGAGGCCGTGCGTGGGCCTGGGAAGAACTTACAGAATGCGGGTCTTGCCCAGCTAAGCACTCACTCATATGCACATGCACACATGCATGTATGCACTTATCCACATATACAGGGAACATATGTACACACGTAAACGTACACATACTTACACACATGCACATGCATAATTCAATATGCATACTGTGCACACATGCACACACATTAACACACATATGATACACATTCACACGTGCACACATGCACAGTGCTCGTGGTGTGCTGCTCTGCACCCTGCGTGTGTCTCTCGGCCCCGCAATGACCACAGCGAGGCCTCCTGCGATTGCGGTTAGCAGGGTGGGAGCCGAGACCCCCCTCTCCCGGTGGCCCGTCCCGGAGCCAGGCCAGCCCGTGCCCAGCTGTGTGGCCCGAGCCCCAGGCCCACCCCAGCACACGCTCCGGACCCCGGCGCCAACTCTGACGCAGCACCCGTGCCCCGAGAGACGCGCGGCCACGGCCCGCTCGAGCCCATGGTGGGAACGCCCGTGTCCTTCCCGGCGGACGGGCATGGAAACCGTGACTCGATTAGAATTGAAACATGATGCCAGTGGTTAAAATAATGGACTAGATTCACACAAACCAACATGAATAAATCTGAAAATCAGCACAGGCGGTGGGACCGGGGAAGTCCGTGTGCCTGCGCTCACGAGGCAGAAACACGGCCGCCCTCGCCAGGCCCGGCCCCGGGAGCCGCCGAGGCCTCCTGTCCGTGCAGACCCTCGGGTGGCCCTGGCTGGCCCCAGTCCAGCCCTGCAGCCTCTGAGCCAAGGGGCCCTGAGGCACGTTGGGGACACGCTAGACCGAGGACACCCCCAACGTCCACAGGGAAGGACGAGTCACATGGCATCATGGCCCCCTGGGGACCGGCAGGGACTGGGGACCAGCAGGCACCCTGAGCCTGTTGGCGCTGACCTGGGCGTGATGACGGGAGTCATGTGGACGGCCACATGCACGCCGCATTCGTGCCAGGGAAGCAAGCGCTCGTGCCACCTGGGAAGGGCCACCGAGGCAGCCCGAGTGTACACAGCATGGGCGTGCTGAGCCAGGCGCGGGCACCCAAATGCCCCTCTCCTGGCGCGGCGTCTACACCCACAGGCTGAGAGCCAGGCGTGGGGTCCCTGCCGCCTGCCTGACCCGGGCCGTCAGCAGGCCGCGCCGCACGCGGGGTTTGCTGATCGGTGCGTTTCCGTGCGTGGCGTCCCCAAGACGTGCTCATGTGGAGGACACGGGCCCCGGACGTCATGCCGCCCTGCTCGCCCGCCAGGCCCCCCTGTGATGCGGCAAAGCCACCCGGTTCCAGCGTGGGCCAAGCCTTTCACAGGGAAGAACAGCACGGCACACGGACGAAGACTTTGTGCCAGCCCCGCACTGCCCAGCGGACACACTCTGAGGCCTCGTGGCGCAGACACGTCACTCCTGCCCTGCCCGCCACCCGCCCGCCCATGTGACCACACCGAGGAACACGTGTCGTGAGCACACGCAGCTCGCTCTCCAGACCACATGGCTCCTACCCGGTGACGAGACCGGGTTCTGCAGGACGTCTGGGACGCCACGCCTGACACGGGGGCCTTCGGCCAGCCCCCGTGGATCAACGCTGCGGGCGCCAGTGGCAGGAGGGCCAGGCTGGGCCTTGGACACCTGCCCCACCCTGCGTCCCGGGGACCTTGCTGGAAAAGCGGATTCTCAGGCCCTGCCCGGACCCCAGAGTCAACAGCCCGCGTGTCCCGAGCCCAGCGGTGATCCCGCCGCAGGCTGAAGCATGAGAGCCGCCGGCTTGGGGCGCGGGGTGGCTTTCCTGCGGGGAAGGGCGGGGACGGACCGGGAGAGGACTGTCGGGGGGGGCCACACGCTCCCCCAACTGGACTCCAGAGGCCCCGCTCACCGCGGCCACGACACAGGAAGCCCCGTCGGGCGCTGCGGGTGACGCTGGGCTCTGTCTGCCCAGGTCCCCTGGGGTGGCCGTGACTCACTGGCACGACGTCACCCTCCTCCTCTTAGTCTTAACGCAGAGTCCTCAAGCTGCAATACATTTTACTGGGGATTTTCCTGTTATGAATTAGGGTGTCACAGGATTAAAATTCTCCTAACGCACAAACGCACATACATACACATATACCCCGCACACTCACACACACCCACACACAATCACGCATGCACACACATCCACATCACACCTGCATGCTCACACACATGCACACACTCACATGTGCACACACAGATACACACATACGCATATACCCCGCACACTGACACCCACACACGCATGCACACACATTCACATCACACTTGCATGCTCACACACATGCACACACACAGGCACACACAGACGCAGGACATACACATACACCCCGCACACTCACACCCACCCACACACAATCACGCGTGCACACACATCCACATCACACCTGCATGCTCACACGCATGCACACACTCACATGTGCAACACAGATACACATATACCCCGCACACTCACACACATCCACTCACACATGCACACACATTCACATCACACCTGCATGCTCACACGCATGCACACACTCACACGTGCAACACAGATACACACATATACCCTGCACATCCACACACATTCACACGTGTGCATACACGGACACTTATATATGTATATACATGCACACTCACATGCACATATATGCACGATTGCTAATGGGTGCATTTCCGTGTGTGGCTTCTCCTCGCAGTGCTCAGGCCAGGACACCAGACGGGACACCAGACGGGACACGAGCATGTGGAGGACACTGGCCCCGGACATCAGGGCCACCCTGCTCACCCACCAGGCCCCTGGCAAAGCCACCTGGTTCCAGCGTGGGCCAAGCCTTTCACAGGGAAGAATAGCATGCACACATGTGCACACACATGCACTCATGTGCACACACATGCACTCGCATGCTCACGCACAGACACGCAGCACTCGAAAGGTTAGGTCCATTATTTGGGGAAACTGCGGGAAACCCTCTTGCAGAAGGAAGAATCCACACAGCTCTGCCCGTCACCTTGACTTAGCTATTTCGGAGACACTGAGTTTTGCCGGGAAGCTTCCCTACACAGGGCTGGGAACGGGGAAAGTGTTCCTGGAGTCCCTCGGGGCTAGTTCTTCAAACAGAGAAAACTGGAGAGTTCACGGCTGTGAATGGGCACTGAGGGAGGGATGGAGGCTTCTTCCCCTCGGCTGGGCTTCCGGTGTTCACAGCAGGAGGCGGCAGATGAATGTCAGCAATCTCCGCCGACCTTGCTCAAGGTCACACGCCGTCTCCGCGACGTGGTGGGGACGGGGACTTCAATTCGGAGGCCGGTGTCAGAGGCTGGGGCGTTGCCGGGCCGTCCGCCAGGCCTCCCGGCGCAGGCTCAGGACTCCTCCTTCCGGCAGGCAGCGGACTCCACAGGCAGGTCTTTCCAGAGACTTCCAGCTTGTCTGTTTCCCCCACCCCGCCCCTTAACTCCCGGTGAATTCCAGGCAACCTGCGGAGGATGAAGTCATCCTCATTTCGGGAGCCCTCGACTCGGGGAAGAGATGTGTCAGTCTGCCCCCTAGCGGCTGCGACGGGCGGCGGCAGTCTGGGCGTCTGGGGGAGGTCACAGGCCGGCCAGGCGGCCGGCCCAGGCAGGAGGGAGCAGAGCTGCCGCCAGGCGTCCCCCAGGGCTGGCTCTGCCGGCCCGACCCTGCTGGCAGTGGCCTGACGCCTTCCGCTGGCTGTTTCTGTGCCAGGAAACACCTGCTGAAGTTCCCCGTGACGGTGGTCGGTGGTCGGAACTGCCGGTGCCGGCTCTGCAAGAACACGGACATCCACGTGTGTCCTGCCGGGGTCCTGCCGCTGCAGCCGCTTCCTTCCACAGCAGTGCCTGGACACAGGGGCCGTGTGCACGGTGCCCAAGTGAGCTCCTCAGGGTCCCCCGGTCTCCGCTGCGGCCGACAGACGCTTGCCGCGCGCGAGGGGTCTCCTGCCGGGGCCCCTGCGGTGCCTCGAGCGGGGCCGACACTGAGGACGGGCTTGCTCTGGGCCACGGTTCTTGAAGCAAACTCTCGGCCCCATGACAGAGCCCGTCCCCAGACGGTGCCGTGTGGGTGTCTCAGCCCTGACGCTGTGTCATTCGGGGGCGTTTCATCCCTTCCCTTGCAAACAGGATACGAGCGGATACTGACAACAGCACAGCCGTCTCCGTGATTTGAAAGCTCCCCTCCCGGGCAAAGGGCCTGCACAGACGTTGCTGGTGAGCAGACACACGGGCGGGCGCGGGTGCGGAAGGTGCCGGTGCGCGAGCACCCGTCAGGGCATCTCCCGGAGCAACCGAGTCACAAGGGGGGGGGGAGTGAGAGTGGGGGTGGAGGGAGGGGCTGCTCCAAGGTGACTCAACGCTGCTCTCACACTCCATGACAGGGGGATTTCTTGGGAGAGAAGGTGGGGACGGCCGTCCGGGCAGGGTGCCAGCGTGCCACGTGGGACACATGGGACCACGCCAGCCGGATGTGTGGGAGCAGCACCCCCCCTACAGGGAGCGGCAGGAGGCTGCGGGGACGGACAGCAGACCTGGCTCCCGGGAGGGACGTGTCCCCCGACAGGCGGGCAGGTGCCCTGACGGCGCCTCACCCACGCAGGAGGTGCCTGACAACACGGCAGCCCGGACCGTGCGTGCGTGGTGAGCACGGCTTCCCCAGGGGCTCGCTCTCCTGTCAACGTGCCTGACCCGTGTCGTGGGGAGCACAGACCGTCTCCGGACCCGACATTGAAGCCGGGTCTCGGTGCAGAAGGAGGCCGCCCCGTGGGGCAGGAGGGGCGGCGCGTGTGCCCCGTGGGAGCACGCCTGTGACTCATGGAGCGACACACGCCGGAAAGAAACCCTTTCCAAAGCCCTTCCCGCCTGGCCCACCTTCCGCGCTCCCGTCCCCCCCGGGGCGGAGCTGGGAGGACCACGCCTGCCCAGACACTGGCGTCCCTAGAGGCTGCGTTTCCAGGCACCACCCCAAACAGTCAGCACACCCCATAATCAGCTCCGCTCGACCCGGATGTAAAGGTGAGTGGAGAATACGTGTCAGGAACGTGACTTCGAGGCGCATATCAACATGAACGTTCTGCTCTCTAGTACGATTAACGACGACCCAGAGAAAACTCTGTTTACGGAGGGAGCAGCATTTTGGACGCAGAGGCGGGCGGCGGCATGGGACTCAGCGCTGTGCTTCCGAAGCCCCACTCGGGGCTCTCTGCGAGGCTGTGTGAGCCCTCGCCCCTGCTCTCGGGGCCTGGAGTGTAGCCGGCTCCCCCACGACCCCTCCTGGCGGCCTGTGGTCCGGGGAGACCCTGCGCGTCCGGGACTGCGTATCCGCCTGGCGAAGGGGCCGCCCCTCGGTGGGGCCGGAGCGGGCGGCGTGACCAGGGAGCCCTGCGTCTGCCGATGGAATCGCTCCCGAACCCCGAGCTCCCACATGCTGCTGGTGTGTAGGGAAGGGGGCAGCCTCCACGGAGGCGGCAGAACACACACGCCCACACGCAACCGCACACATGTGCACACGCACAAAGCAACGCCCTGCAGTCACCAGCTTTTCTCTTTACAACCATGCATATTTCATTAAGCTCCAGGCGGAGTGTCTTCTGATTGATGGTAATTGTCAACAAAAGCAAAAGCACAGATGATTTTAACCCTGCCGGAGCTACGAGTCAACTGGCACGAAATTGTATTGTTTTTTGCCTTAAAAAAGGGAGGGGGCCCGGGACTCTGTTGCACTGAACTTGGAGGCTCTGGAGTAAGAGGGACGTCAACCCTCGGGCCGGGGCCGTCTGCAGCGGCTGCCCCGAGCGACATCTGACGGAGTGGGCACCCGGGCGAGCCCGGCCCGCGTGGCCTGAGGCCTCGGAGTGAGACTGATTTCCATATCAAACCAATTTAGATGAGACGTCTTGCTTGGAAAAAAAAATCCAGCACATCAATAGCCCCTTGATTAGATTTTCATCTCCCAAGCAGACAAGTGTGCGTATTTATCGCTGGGAATGCAGATTTTCCCCTTTTCCATCGCTCCGATCTTGAATATTACCCGCCGCCAATTTTTACAAAAATTTGGGCGACATAATGTTTTCACATAAACTGACAGTTCTTGAGATAATCCCGTTATTGTCTGGTTGAAAACGACGGCTTCCTCTTAATTCATGCGTTAACGAGGGATTAAATATTGTTTTTCATCCCTGTAATCTAAGATGGATGGGAAATCAGAAACTGAACGCTGTATATCAGGCAGGGCTTTGAGGACCAGGATTGGCTTGCATTCACTTAAGGGAGATCTGTAAATTAACAGGTTAACAATTGGTCTCTTTGACGTCGCTGCCGCAGGCGGCGTCATCCAACAGCACTGGCGTTTCCAAAATGAATCCGTTGCTCTGCCTGCTGCCCGCCAAAACGAAAGGCTTCCCTCGGCAGACGAGCCACAGAGGAAAGACAGCCTCTGCCAGAGAGGTAAAACCGCACCAAAATTCACGCTGTTGCAACGCCAGGATGCTTTCGGGGTCCCACACTGGAGGGGGCTTCGGCTGTTCCCAGGAGGGAGCATTGGAATCTGGTCTCACACCTTGTTGGAGGGAAGGAGGGATTCCACACACTGTCACTTAAACGCACCCAGGGACCAGGCAGACAGCCACATCCCTCCCTTGCTCCCGGGCATGGCTGGGCTCCGCCCACCCCGAACATCGCCAATGGTGACATGTTCCTGTATTTGACATGTTCCAATATTTGACATGTTCCTGCATTTGACGTGTTCCTGTATTTGGCATGTTCCTGTATTTGGCATGTTCCTATATTTAACATGTTCCTGTATTTACCATGTTCCTGTATTTGACATGTTCCTGTATTTGAAATATTCCTGTATTTGTGCCACGCGGTCATTGTTACCTTATTGCCGTGGCTGGACGGATCAGACAAAAGCGTGGATTTGACGGGTTACTGGGCAAAACCATGCTATTATGCTTCCAAAATACACGCTAAGTTTTATCTCTTTATTTAACATTCATCCATTTGTTCTCCCTGATTGCCTTGGCAGAACTTTCACTTTTTACGTAATCTTTCGGCATGGCGTAGGAAAAGAGCACAGGTAACATTTCCTGGAAGCTGGCTTGCCCAAACAAACGAGCAACAGGACCCGGAGGTTTAACGGGACACCTACAGGGTGTGGCTGTGGCCGGGGCAATCGCAGACGTGTCCTCCAGAATGCACCTGCAAACCCCGGACCTCGGGCTGTGGCTGTACTTGGAGATGGATCTGCAGACAGGACACTAAAAGAGGTCACTGCACGGCCCTGATCCAGTGTGACTGGTGTCCGTGTAAGACGAGGAGATGAGGACACAGACACACGCAGAGGGACGGCCACGTGCGGACACAGGGAGGGGACGGCGTCCACAGGACAAGGAGGGGGCCTCGGGAACCAGCCCCGCCCACGACACCCAGACCTTGGGACCGGGGCTGACGGGACAGCCTTGCGCAGGCTGCTGCAGGCATGTTAGCGCGGTGTCACGCAGATTTCCCTTCCAGACACAAACCAGGAATATTTACAAGGAAACGGGCTGTTCTTAGGACCGATGCCCTTCTGCCTTTAGGAGAAAACTCCGTGTTTTCTGTCGAGAGAGGCAGATTAGAGTAAAACAAGGTGAACGTGCAGAGCGTGACAAGGTAGGTCCCCGCCCTGCACCCCCTGGCTAGGCCGGCAGGGGGAGCCAGTTGGGGGCCGGAGCGTCTCTAGGCAGGGGTGTCGGCCCATCCCAGCAACTCGGGCCTGCGAGTGAGCGTGTGCTCTGGACAGAGGGTCCCCGGGTCCCACTGGGCCCTCGGAGGACTGTGACTCCCGGCGGCAGCCGCCTGCCACCCTCTGTCTGGGCAGGCAGGTCCCTCAGGCTGAGCCCTGAGGAGTGATGGCAACACCCTCAGCCCCGGCTCACTGCACAGGCCCGTCTCGGGCAAGGGGACCCCAAAGAGATCTCAACACTGAGCTCCCGGCCACAGCGACGTGCCCGTCCCACGCTGACCGTACAGCCGTCTCCACTAAGGGACAGAGAGGCCGGGACAGACGGTCCTCTGCGGGTGTCAGCCAGCCCCGGCCTGCGCCTCCTCCTGTGGCTTCCACACAGCCGACCCGCTTCCCTCCCGATGACAGGCCACCTCCGGGAGTGGTGCCGGCCGCCACGGAGGCCGCGCAGGGGCCCGTGTCTTCTCTGCTTCACCTTGTGGAGCTTGGGGCTGAAAACCCCGCGCGCTCGGATCGTGCTGACGCTGCCGGTTTTCGAACTCGGGACCCAGGAAGGGGCGGGAAGCTCGACTGCATAGACTCACGTTCTCCTCTCACAGACGCCCAGGGCTGCGCCTGCGACACTCGGCCAGCGAGCAGCACGGACGCCTGCGCCCCTGCCCTTCGCCACTCGCGAGCTGCCTGGCGCAGCTCAGACACCTGCTCCCCTGCCCTCCCCTCCCCTCCCTACGCGTGTGCCGCCCAGCCCGGCACGGACGCCCGCGCCCCTCCACTCCACTCACACGCGTGCCGCCTGGCACAGCACAGACGCCCACGCCCCTCCCCTCTCCCCACGCGTGCCCCCTGGTGTGCGTGGACGCCTGCGCCCCTGCCCTCCGCCACGCGCGTGCCGCCCACAGAGCTTCACGGGAAATGAAGCTCTCCTGTCCCAACGTAGGGACTCGTCACCCTTCTGTTGACAGCTGGAACGAGGGACGAGCCACAGGTGAGATGTGGGGTCTAAGGGACCTGAGGGCCCGGACCCCTCCTGTGTCTACAGAGCCTGTCACCAGGCACTTGTGACCAAACACGTCGTGGTCATCTCAAACTAAATGCCGCAAACTAAAAGTCTTAAGGGCTTCCCCCTCCCAGCTGACTGAACAGACCCCTCCCTTGGCCAAGGGGCCCCCAGAAATGCCCTAAAGCTGAGTCACGGCCACGAGAATGGACATCGGACCTGCCTCGTCATGCGCCCCCCTTCTTGGAAATGTCCTTTGCGACTCATTGACAGGCGAAGGCCACGCAAGACAGAGCTTAAACCACACCTGCAGGTTCTCAATCTACTTAACAGACCACTGGGTACGTGTCCAGTGACTTTGTCTGTGATTAGCAGGCGGCCTTATCGTCTGCTAATACTATCATCTGCTAATACAATATTCCAAGTCCTTAGACAAAGCTTCATTTCTTTAGCCAATTACAAGTCAAAGAATCTTTGCACCCACCTGTCACCTGTAACCCGGCCCTTGGAGATGGTCCACCTTTTCAGGCCAAACCAATGTTCACCTCCCACGAATTGATTTATGATTTTACGTGTAACTCCCGTCTCCCTGAAGTGTATAGAGCCAAGCTGTGACCCAGCCACGGTGAGCCCACTTGCCCAAGGCTTCCCGGGCGTGGCTCCAGGCCATGGTCACACACACTCTGCTCAGAGTAAACCTCTTCAGATTATTTTACAGAATTTGGGTTCTTTTCCGTTGACAATTCATAGTTTCATTGCCCAAGTAACACTGTCATCTCTGACATCCGTCTTTTTAAATTCATCATACCCATCCTCAAATGCTATATCGTCTTCCTCTTCACACAATTTTTTTTTTTTTTTGAGACAGACTCTCACTTTGTTGCCCGGGCTAGAGTGAGTGCCGTGGCGTCAGCCTAGCTCACAGCAACCTCAAACGCCTGGGCTCAAGCAATCCTGCTGCCTCAGCCTCCCGAGTAGCTGGGACTACAGGCATGCGCCACCATGCCCGGCTGATTTTTTCTATATATATTAGTTGGCCAATTAATTTCTTTCTATTTATAGTAGAGATGGGGTCTTGCTCAGGCTGATCTCAAACTCCTGACCTTGAGCAATCTGCCCACCTCGGCCTCCCAGAGAGCTGGGATTACAGGCATGAGCCACCGCGCCCGGCCCAAACAATGACTTTAAAATGTCATCTACTGAGAGCTCAATCAAGCCCATCTGTAGTTCTTTAGGTGCATTGTTGATACCAACTAGGTATGAAATGCTAATTTGAGTGAGATGTTATGATTCTCACAGTCTGTGAACCTTTCATCGTGTTCTCCAGGTAACAGGTCTACAACAGCTGCGTAGTCTTCAAATGACTCATATATATCATCTGGCTCATCAGTGACCTTTGCTAACTGGAGAAAATGTTTATCTGAAATTTCCTTTTGAAGAAGAAGTGTTTTGATAAAACATGGCTTTCTTCAAAATGCTTGGATTTTTTTGGTCACACATCATATATAGATTTAGTTTCACCTTATAAAGAAATATTCAAGTCATTTTGATTTGACACGATATCACACAGAAATGCTGCATTGTTATAGAAATCTTCTTTCAATAATTCACATTTCTGATTCCATTCTTCATAAAATTTAACTATCTGTCCTTGCAGAGGTAAAATTTTGGCTAACACCTGTCCCTGTGATAGCTAGCAGGATGGATGGTAGGATGGTATGGATGGATGGCAGCAAGACGGTAGGATGATATGGCAAATCCGCACATAAACCTCATTGTTCAACTTTAGCATGTTCGGAAACTAATGATGCCTGTTGCAGTTGCACAAATGTAGTTAACAAAACTTGTAACTTGTTGCAAAGTGTCACTTAAAACAGTAGCTTTAGCACAGAGCTTTTGGTGATGCAAAATACAATGAAAAGAAATGAGAGCATCTGGATCTGTTAATACTTTTTTTTTATCTGTACAACAAACCCTTCAAGTTTTCCTGTCATGGAAGGTGCAGTCTGTACATACATTCTTAAATTTACCAAATTCAGTCCAACTTCACACCATTTATCTTCAAAGTTGATGAAGATATCTATTCCCTTGTGTTCTGTGTTTGCAAGAGTGCCCAAAGTGAATAACTCTTTGTAGCAAAGAAAATCTTCTGTTATGACCTGAATGAAGTATAACACCTGCACTGAGTCAACAGTACCAGTTAATTAATCCAAAGTGACTGAATGATATATATTTTCCTTTTGAGGTATTGCATGAAGTTGTTCTGTTAAGTTGAAGGCTAACAGTTACGGTTCTCCTTGAAAGAGGCAGTTGTTTGTACTTCAAAATGTTACCAGCCTCTAGGCATTCTACAACTTTGACAATGCATTGCTTCATGATTTCTACATCACTCAATGGCTTCCTTTCTTTCCTGAGTACATTAGCTACTTTACAAGTTGCTTCAGGGGCATTATTTCCAGGTCTTATTGCTGTTCGAAAGAATCATCTTTGCTTTTGTTTTTCATGTTTTAATTTCTTCAATACAAACTTTCATACCTTTAATTTATTTGTGGTCCTTATGAGTGTTATAATGCTGATGAGCACTGAATTTCTTTAATGTTGATATTGCAGTGTCACAAAGCAAGCAAATCATCTTATCTTTAGCAGAAACAAGATAATACTGCAATTCCCGATCCTCATTAAAAAAATCTGTTTTCTTCCTTCAGTGTTCTCTTGGTCTCCTTTGACATGATGGGCTGTTCAGCAGACAGAGCTAAAAACTACTGTTGAGCTGTGCAACTATTCACAAATTCCACTTCAAGCAGACACACAGGGCACCCTTGTCAAAACCTGGTAACAGACTGGCGTACTCGACCCCAGTAATCTCTCGCCAACCAGCCTTGTGCAGTAGTGGCGCCAGTCAGGCGGGGGAAGTTGGAACTAAATCATGAGCGTAGCGGCCGCCAACTTAGCCCTTATGGCTTACTGACGTCCTAATCGTGCCGGTCGATCTGGGAGGATTATTTTCATTGAAACTTATTTTATTCTCTGGTATTTTAAATTCATCCATTTAAAAAAATAAGATAAAAATATAACACACAAAAACAAATGTATTAGCAAAAATAAAGGGGTTTGTTCTATAAAATTTGGGTTCAGTCAAAAGGCTGCACTGAAGGACGTAGAAGGTCACAGGTTCCCCACCCCCGCCCCGGGACGCGCCTGGGACATCCGATGGCCTCTCGCCCAGGCTCTGACTCCACCCTGCGCTCAGGGGCCTCCGGTCTCCACGACTACTGTGGCTGGAGGCCCTCCCGGGCCCCACGTGTCCACAGCTCTCCTCACCGCTGGCTGGCCCACCCCCAGCAGCACTGCCTCTGCCCAGAACCTCACCAGTGGGCCTGCAGGTATGTGACAGGCACGGCAAAGGCAGGTCCCCATGCACCTGTGGCACACAACGTGGCCACGGGGGAGGCGTCATGGCTGCTGCCAGCTGACAGGCAGAGGCAGCTCCCCCCTCCCACTTCTCTTTAGGGCAAGTCTGCTCGGGTGGTTTCTTCGCCTTGTGGGTGAAGGCCGTGCTACACCAGGTCACCTCCGGGGTCACATGTGGACCTAGTGAACCGGGCATCTGGGGAGTCAGGCAGGAAATAGACACCCTCGCACGCACCCGGAGACCGGGGCCAGGTTGGGCCGTCACTGCCGACACGTCCCTGCCTGTCGACGTGGCCTGAGTCTGCGTTCAACACCCACGTTCCTCTGAGCAACCCCAAAGCAGCTGGGCAACAGCTGTTTAAAGTGGCAGCACCCCCTTCGATAGGCGGCATGGGAGCCGGGGCAGGAAATGAAGCCGTGTTCTCGCGTGTCCGAGAGGTATCTCAGCGTGCCTGCCCGGCTTACCATGACGACTGTCAGGCTGCGCACAGCCCCGACCTCCAGGAAGCACACGGCGCATGGCAAACTCACGTCTTTCACAGGGCAGACACGTGGTCCCAGGTCCATAGACTTTCGGGGGACTTTCTGGATCAACGTTTTAGCTACGGGATCCTTTCCCGCAGAGCGGCTCTGCCCGGAAGCCCAGCAAGTCACAGAGAAGACAGCAGGGGCAGGGAGCCGGGCCAGGCGTGAGCTCGGCGTCCACACCCCTGCTGCGAAACCCCGGGGCTCTTTGGAGAAGTATCTGAAAACCACGTCTGCCCCGCCCCGCACCAGCGAGACAGAAAGATTCCCTCCCTGTGACGGGGAGCTCACTACCACCAAGACACTCCATCTGGTCAGCAGGTCCCTTTGGTCACTTCTTGAACCTTCCCTATTCACGTTTGTGAGCCCTGGCGCTGGGCCCACCGTGGGGGTGGACAGGTGGACCTGCAGCTCCGTGTTTTCCGGGACGATGGAGGATTAGAAGGCAGCCCTCGCTCGGACATGGTCATGGGGGGTTTTGCCCGTGCCCTGCCCGCCTGGCGACAGTTGCCTAGGTGATTTCGCTTCCAAACTTTTGAGCTTTTCCTTGTGGAGACTGTAATTTTCCTTTGGGAGAAATATGGCTTTCTTAATTTCAATAAAATGAAAACACTTTCAAGATATCATAAATTTAGATTTCGAAATGCATCGAAGCCCTACCAATCTATCAGGGATGTGTGTGCCCTGCAATCTATTTATTTCCCGCAAATTCTGTTTTGAGGTATTTCCATTTGGCTTAAAAGGTTTAATTCCACTACCTGTCCTCACATGTGTGGCTGGGAAGATCGCTCAATGCCGTTGGATTTCTAGTGAATCAAACTCCGCGTTGCACTCCGGAGTTCAGAGTTGGAAGAATTTTAAGTACGTTTAGAAAACCAGAGTCATCAACATCAGGCTGAGTATGGAATGAGGCAATTAAAGTCACGAAAAAAGATGCCATTAGCTTTTCACCACTGTCTCAACCTGTACCCTTCTCTCTCATGTTCCCTAGCCCAAATCTGCTCCAAATACATAAACTTCCCTTCCCTCTGCCAGACCGTAGACTGTCGGGCCGCGTGAGCCGGAACCTGTGCAGGCCCCGCGAGAGCCCGTGGGCACAGCATGCATCCGTGCAAAGATGCATGCATCCAGACCAGTCTTGTCTTTCGACACGGAAAACGGACGTGTGGAGACACTCAGGACTCTGAGCGGTGGTCGCGAACACCTGGCCGGCTGAGGAGACACGGAGGCTGCAGGAGGACAGGCCACAGCAGGAGCCTCTCTGGGCCGATTCACCTGTGGGGCGAGTGGCCGAGGGTGTGATCACCAAGCTCCCACCCCAGGGCTGCGGGGCCGGCCGGCCGCACGGGAGAGTCCAGACGTGGGGACGGCGGAGGACAGGTGCGAGGGTGGGCGCACTTGCCTCACGCCGGCCTCCACCCGGTCTGAGCTGGTGCCTCCATAGGAACCCACGGAAGGGCCGCCGGCCCCGCCTGCTGGTCTGGGCAGAGCCTTCTCGCACCCCAGGGTCAGGTGGGAGTTTGGAGGGAGCGACTCCTGCCAGAGCTTCACAAATGGGCGGGTGGCAGCGCGGACGCCCGCCAGCCGGGTCCACCCCGTTCCTGGGGCGTCACCGACCGAGTGACGCCACAGCCTCTCAAGAGACGCGCAGACTCAGGGCAGAGCCGGGTCCCACAGGGCCCTCCAGAGGCCCGCGCTGCCCACCCTGGCCAGGCCTGGGACGCCTCTACAGGCGTTCCTGTCCGAGGAGGGAACTCGCCGGCTGCTCAGTGCGCGGTTCAGGGCTGGAGAGGAAAGTGTCTGAGGGGAGCCCCAGGGGATGGGGCGTGCATCTGCTCTGCTCCCTGCTGCAGGTGAGGAGTTTCGTTCCCGGGGACCCACCTGGCCAGGTTCCGAACAAGTGGTGCACCCGGCTGGTGCCGGGTGGGGACCTCTCCACACGCACATGGAAGCACACACACCACATGCACACGGAAGCACCACACCAAACATGGCAACTCGAAGCAGCAGCAGGCCAAGGCCAAACGCAGGAATGGGAAAACCCAGATTCCAAAAGGAAAAGGAGAAATCAAAGCTGCTTGGAAATTTGGGGCCTTCGTATGCACATGGGGCTGTGGGTTTGGGCTGAGGTTTGGGATCCGGGTTCTAGGCACACAAGGACAGCGTGTGAGGCCCTGGCATTGGTGGGGGGCGGAAAGCTGGCACTGAGGCCCCACGTTGAGCCCGGGACCCCAGGACCTGCCTCCCCTGGAGCGGAGGCCAGGAGTGGCCCCAGACCTGGGGGGAGCAGAGAGGAGGCGGGACCGGACCCGCGCCGAGCACCAGGGCTGGATCCGGGTTTGCCGGACGGGGCAGAAACTCCAAGGGGGATCGGCGTTAACGTGGACCCGCCGAGACCTGAGACACCTGCAAAACTTCTTATGACGGAAGCCTCGTGAGGGACCACACTCCCCTGTGATCAGCCCCTCCCTGCTGGGGACAAGCTCACAAGTGACAAAGAGAAGGCGTTGAGCAGAGCAGGAGGCAAAGGAATACACAGACCTGACACAGCAACGCACAGGACAGTTTCTTCTAGAAGTGAAGCATGCAGTAACCAACAGAAAAGTCTCCAGCATTTGATGTCACGGATTAGACGCAGGGACAGAGGGAACTTGGGGACAGTTTGCAGAAACCACCTCCAGTGCAGCCCTGCGGTGTGAAGGGGCAAAGCTAGGAAGGGCTGTGCGGAGACTGGGAGAGTGGGGCCCGGCGCCCATGGCGAGACCCCATGACAAGACCCTGTGACAGGACCCTGTGACAAGAACCCATGACGTGACCCCGTGGCAAGACCCCGTGATGAGACCCCGTGACAAGACCCTGTGACAGGACCCCGTGACAAGAACCTATGAAGAGACCCTGTGACAAGACCCTGTGACGAGACCCCGTGACAACACCCTGTGACAGGACCCCATGACGAGAACCTATGAAAAGACCCCATGACAAGACCCTGTGACGAGACCCCATGACGAGACCCCGTGACAGGACCCTGTGACAGGACCCCATGACGAGACCCCGTGATGAGATCCCATGGCAAGACCCCGTGACAAGAACCTATGACAAGACCCCGTGATAAGACCCTGTGACAGGACCCCGTGACAAGACCCCATGGCAAGACCCCCATGACAGGACCCCCTGACAAGAACCTATGACAAGACCCTGTGACGAGACCCCGTGACAGGACTCCATGGCGAGACCCCGTGACAAGACCCTGTGACAAGACCCCATGACAAGACCCTGTGACAGGATCACGTGACAGGACCCCATGACAAGACCCATGACAAGACCCCATGACAAGACCCCATGACAAGACCCATGACAAGACCCCATGACAAGACTCCGTGACAAGACCCCGTGACAGGACCCCATGACAAGACCCTATGACAAGACCCATGACAAGATCCCATGACAAGACCCCGTGACAAGACCCCGTGACAGGACCCCATGACAAGA
>VSMD01023726.1:0-16165 GCA_008750895.1 Mirza zaza | reverse complement strand
CCCTTTGCTCTACTTTTTGTAATTTCCAAGGCCAGTCTGACTACTATCACATGGCATTCATAAAGATTATAATCTTTTTAGTTGAATGGATGATATAAAAAAAATAATTGGGGGTATTTTGGGCTTTATACACTAGTACAAGATCCCTGGACTGAGAGATCCTTTCATCAAGATCAAACTGCCTACTTTTACATATTGTCACGTGACTTGGATGGTTACAGAAGGCCAAAGTGCAATCATTGTCACCATTATCACCACCACCACCATCATCATCAGCCTATTTAATAAGGGTCTGTGAGTAGCACAGTAGTAAGTGCTATTTTTACATGCAGATTTGTGCAGTAAGAAGGCTCTCAGCAGCATCAGGCTTCTGGTTATATTCTTAATGAGTTTAAGAGGGGAGAGAACAGCTGCATGGCTTTGTTGTTGCAAAGTCTGTTAAAACCCTGGTTTCCAGATGCCCTTCTCCAATTTGCCCAAGACTGCAAAAAAAAAAAAAAAAAAAAAAAGAGAGGGAACACACACACACACACACACACACACGCACACATGGACGTGCGCACACACACACACACACAATCTAATCAGAAAATCTGAAAGGGGGGGTCTTCAGAAATCTAAGATGCAGGAGCACAGAAGATAACTAATGTAGATAATTTTGCACTGACTGGACAGTGAAATTCACAGTTGTACCTTGAAGTAAACAAACCAGCCCTGGCAAACTTTGTATGCAGCTCCTAGCATTAACCCACTACATGGTACATTCGTGGCCACTCATTGTAAACAAGAAACTACCTTAACAGTGAAGTTTGATAGAACCAGGTCATTTTATTTGCTGAAAAAGGGATCCAGGTAGACCCACTGGTGTGTTAAGAAGGTCTCTCTCAGTAGACTGCAGACCTGCCTTCCTCTCAAAAGAGTTTTCTGCAGCCCTCCATGGAATCAGAGTTTGGTTCAGTTTCTAGATTGCTAGACTTGGGAGTGAGAACAAACATCTGTTGTGCATAATAAATAGAAGATTGCCAGAGCATGTTCCCATACCTGATAATAAGCAGTCTACTCCCTAGAAAATACTCATTAGAACAGGCAGCAGAATGGCAAGACTACCAATGTATTATCTCACTGAGAGAACTTGTCTAAAAGGTTCACACACTGCTTTATTTACATGTTGATTTATTTTATCAAGATATCCATCCCTAAAAGGAAGACAACATTTGAGTCTTGTTCAAGATAATAAATCTACGGCAGGGGGAAGTTAAATATTTTGCCTGAGGTCATGATGAACTTGTGGTATTTAGGAAGAGAAGTGAGCTCTTTGTGACCATGGTTCAGTGTTTCTTCTGTCATCGTTACATACAAAAAGCCAAGGGCCCAGGCAACAAAAACAGTGAGCATCCATAACCCAAGAGAGTATCTCTGAAACCTCTGGCAAATCATTTGTTTTCGCTCAATGCAATAGTGCTTATATTTTTAGCATAAGATCAGATCAGAAGAGCCATACCACCAATCTAAGCAGAACATTTTCTTCCCAGTACTGTCAGTGTGGACAATTTAAGTGTATTCTTAACTGGTACCCAATAGAGGGTTCCAAAAATAGGACAAGTAGTGGGAGCTCAGGGAAGAAACATAACAGCCAATACCGCAATTCAAGACATACCTGAAGCATTTACACTGAAGGAGATGTAAAGTAGAACACTAGACACTTACCAGAGGCAGCTTAGACACCAATAAAGTAACAGAGTGATAAAAATAAATAAATAAATAAAAGTCTGGAAAAACAAGGAGGTGAACAACAGCACATAAACTTTTTTCAGATAAGACCTTCTGTTCACTGTGAAAGACCATCTCCTCCCTCTCTAATAATTTCCCTGTGTCACAGGGATGGAACACATAAGGTGACATATCTTCCTTTCTTTCATTGTGAATACAATCATTCCAGGCAAAATACAAATTATTTCATTCATTCAAAAAATATCTATTGAATATGTTCAATAGATATTTAATATAATCTTTTTATATATATATATAAAATATTTTATATATATTTAATATAATCTGCCAAGGACTACTTTTTAATATAATCTGCCAAGGACTACTCTAGGTACTGCAGATATATGTTGATGCACAACAACAACAAAAAAATCTCCTTGCCTTCCTGGAGATTATATTCTAGAGGGGAAGAGAGAAAATAAGTATTTATAGGTAATGCAGACCTATTGATGACATTAACAAAAAAATAAAGTAGGCTAAAGTGATCAGGATGGATGAGACTGTGTTTACAGGTAAGATGGCCAAGGTAAACATCTCTAAATAGGTGACAGTCAGGCTGAAATCCCAGTAAGAATGATCTCCTTCATTCATTCACTCAATTCACAAAAAATCTGATCAGTGTCTACTATGTGTCTGGCACTGCTCTGGGCATGCAGTAAACATTAGTAAATGGACTTCACAAAGTCCCTGCTCCATGAAAACATATTTAGAAGCAGGAAAGAGATAACACCACTACTCTGAAATTAAGAATGGTGACTGTAGTCTTATATGAGGACTCATACAATTTATGTTTGCACTTTTCTTATTTCTTTGCATGTTTAATTGATACGTTTAAAGAACTGCAAAAGCAACAGGTGTAAACAACTTGACCTGTCAATCTCAGGATGTCGTCCAACCACTCTGAGATGTCAGGAGACATTTTACTCAGAGATAAAAACAAATTTTTGAAGCTCAGAAGCACCTCGGTGAGGCCAACATACCTTGGGGAAATACCACCGCCCTATACCAGGGGCCTTCTGGTCTGGTCTGCTGTAGCAGTGTCTTAACAGGTTTCTCTGTTCAATGTCGCCTTCTTCTAATCCATACTGCACAAAGCAGCCTGAGACTTTCTTCTTAAGATTTAAAATCTTTCTTAAGGTTAAAACTTAAAATTCTAAGTAAAACTAACCTGCTGTCAAGTTTCCAGTGATTTCTGTCTCTCAAGTCTGCCAAGGAGGAGTTCCTACCTGGATGACAGCAATAACATAAAATAAAATACTGGAAAGTGGAGACTTAGCATCAATGAGAACTTCTTACGAGGAAGGGGCTTCAAGATATCCTCCCCTCACATCAAACACTGAAGCTGAGATCACGTCCAGGTACATTCCTTACATTTCTCACCATAATGTATAAAGTCAATAAAACACACAGTTCCCATAGAAACACATAATCCAGCTAGAGGAAAATCTGCAAGGACAGTCACTTGGAGTTTTGTCCCAAGAATCAGAGGATGGGGACACGAGGCTTCTACACCAGCTTGTTGTGCAACCGTGGGCAAGTTACACCAGCTCACTGAGGCTGGGTTTTCTCATCATTGCAGTAATGATATGAGGCTTTCGAACATCTCTGCAAAGCTCAGTTCAACCTGAGCAGCTCTACTTTCATCTGTTCCAACTGTTTCTAGGTAAGATTTCATTTGAAAAACAAGTACCCTGGATGGTGGGAAAAAAATATAATAAGTCACTGGAAGAGATGTTCTCTGAATCCTCTTGCTACTCCACAATACACCAAGGTTCCTAATAAGAATACGAAACTCTCCTCTCAGACTCAAATGGTGGAAGGGGAGCCAGTGAAGATAGGAATGAGGGGATCTTTTTGACAGATAAACTCTGTATCCAGTCTCACATAGCCACTTGCTGCCTCTCCCTATTTAAAGGAGAAAGAAACCCTTCCTGGCACTCCTAGAACTTCACTGTGACAACTGAGTTGAGTAACTATTGCACTGAATCCCATAAAGGCTTCTTTTGTCTTTTTAAAAAGAAATGTGCAGATTCTTTTCCTTCTGAATGCTTCCCTAGCTGAAAGTATATAAGGAGAAAAGGCAAAAATCAATAGCATCTTTGCTAAGCCGCTACTTTATCCAAACAATATTTACTGAATGTTTACTACATACGAGATAATAGTTGCTCATAGTAGTTACTAGATTTTTCTCATGTTAGAGAATAATACACAGTAAAAATCCAAGACCTAAACAATGGAGAGTTATCCTGCTCAAGGATTGGAAGATTTGTTGTTGCTAAAATGTCAATTCTCCCCAATTTTATTTAT
This sequence comes from Mirza zaza, assembly GCA_008750895.1. Classification (NCBI taxonomy): domain Eukaryota; kingdom Metazoa; phylum Chordata; class Mammalia; order Primates; family Cheirogaleidae; genus Mirza; species Mirza zaza. The sequence goes on along the minus strand of VSMD01023726.1, from coordinate 12,088 downwards.
AGATTCAATGAAAATCCAAACAATCCTATCAACATTTTTGTAGATATTGACAAGCTGGTTCCAAAATGTATATATTGAAAGCAAAAGGTATTAGGTAGCCAACCATTCTCTGAAGAAGAACAAAGTTGGAATACATACACACAGTTTCAAGACTTACTATAAAACAATAATCAAAAGAATGTGAAAGAGGAACAAGACCAATGGAACACAAAAGGGAACCAAGAAATAGAACCACACATATACAATCAACAGATTTTTAACAACGTGCAAAGGCAATTCGATGGAGAAAGGACAGTTTTTCAACAAATGGTGCTTTAACAACTGGGTATTCTATGTTAAAAAAAAAAAAAAGAACCTAGATCCATAAATTATACTTTATACAAAAGTTAACTCAAAATGGATTATAGACTTAAATGTAAAACTACAACATTTTGAAGGAGGGAAAAGGAGAAAACCTGTGTGATATTGGGTTGGTGATGATGGGTTTAGATGTGACATCAAAAGCATGATCATAAGAGGAAAAAGTGATAAACCCAAATTAAGAATGTTTGCTCAGCAAAACACGATGCTAAGAGAATGAGAGGGCAAACCACCGAATGGAAGAAAATGTTTCCAAACCATGTGTTCAATTTTAAAAAAAAACTTGTGCTCAGAATATAAAAAGAACTTCTAAAACTCAACTATAAGAAAGAAAAAATCTCAGTTTATAAATGGGCAAAATATTTGAACAGATACATTACCACAGATGATACATAACAAACAAGCACATTAAAAGATTGTCAACATCATGAGTTACTAGGAAAACATAAGATAAAAAACCATAATGCAATACCAGTATCCACCAATCAGAAAGCTAAAATTAAAACAGCAGCAGCAGCAGCAAAAGCTGACACCACCAAGCATATGGAGTTCTGGAACTTGCATACACTGGTGATGGAAACGCAAAATGAAATAGGCCACCACCACTTCGGAAAAGTTTTTAAATTTTTAAAAAAAGTGAACGGAAACTTACCACGTGAACCAGCATTTAAACCCCCAAGATATTTATCCAAGAAAAATGAAAAGTTATGTCCACAAGGAAACCTCAGTGAGAATGTTAAAACTAGTCATAATAAATACACAACTGCCCCAAACTGGAAACAAATCAACTATCTTTCAGCTGGTGATTAAACTGTAGAACGCCCATACAAGGGAATACTAGTCAGATAAAAACGAACAAATTATTGACATAAGCGACAACATGGATGAAACATAACGATATTAAGTGAAAGAAGCTAAACTTTAAAAATGCTACATACTACATGGTTCTATGTACAAGAAATTTTGGAAAATGAAAAACTTTAGGGATCAATGGTTGCCAGTATCTAAGAGCAGAAGGAGGAAGTACTGCACTACAAAATAGTGGCATGAGAGAGATTTTGGAGGGAGTGTTAGAACTTCTTTGTATCTTAAATATGATGGTGATTACACAACTCTATGTATCTGTCAAAATTCATAACTGTACCCTTTACCATTTGTAAATTAAAATATATTTCAAAAACCTTAAATCCACGGACTTGCTGTAACAGGCAATTTTTTAATCCCTGTCTACCTACCTAGCTATGCTTACACTGTGTGGTTTTTCTAAAGTTTCATGGGTGAATGTGGGTTTTCAATCGTGACAGCATTAAAGGATTCGACGATTAACCACACACTTCAATTTAATAAAGGAAATACTCCTCTTGGTTTTCACCACCACCTCTATATCCTGCTAAATAGCACATTTTAGCCAGGCTCTGACAGCCTTGTAAAAATCAGCCAAACATCAGCAGAAAGCAATATTAGAGAGGCTAACTGTCCCACGAGATGGTTCTGCCTGTAACTTGACAAAATGTGACAAAATGCTGTACACACACACACACACACACACACAGAGGTGGGTCCTATAATGGACTTTCACATTCTATTCTTTGCATCTTGTCCGATGTAAGACTATCATTGTTAAATAAGCATTTTTATTCCTGGTTTGTCATTTCTATATCACAATATTAAGCCAAGGCTGGGCGTAGTGGCTCATGCCTGTAATCCTAGTACTTTGAGAAGCCAAAGCAGGAGGATTACTTGAGGTCAGGAGTTCGAGACTACCCTGAGCACGAGCGAGACACCATTTCTATGAAAAAATAGAAGAATTTAGCTGGGTGTGGCGGCACATACCTGTAATCGCAGCTACTCGGGAGGCTGAGGCAGGAGGATCACTTGAGCCCAGGAGGCTCAGGTTGCATTGAGGTATGATGACATCACTGCACTCTAGCTCAGGAAACAGAACACAACCCTATCTCAAAAAAAAAAAAAAGCCCCACCCCACTCTCCATAAAAAGAATGAAAAAAAAAGGCAAGAATTTTCAGGAGCACAGTGATTACAAGGGAGGAGAATAAAATAGCTCTTTAATGTTTTACTGATGACTGAACTAAAAATAAACATAAAAACACAAATCATTACACATAAACATGTTTAAAACAGACCCTATTGGTTTTTTTCCAACATTAATTTTTTAATATTTTTATAAAAAGTACTTATCTGAAAATGATACGAATGATCACAAACTTTCCTAGAGAGAGCTGCTTCTAACTGATCTAAAAGTGGAATAATTACAGTTTAGTCTTCCATTTTAAAACATGTACTTTTTTTTTTTTTTTAAGCCAGTCAAGTTTTAGCACTGGGGGCTTGAATATCAACTTTAGTGACACTAATCAGGTAGCTCCACAGTGTGACTCTGGGACTTTTCTGAGAAAGTGATTATTGAATGGTGTGTCTGTCTGTCTGAAAGTGTATTACTGATCAAAAATAGTTTATTAGTGTATGCTTAAAAACATTACTGCTAAGTGTTTTTTATTTATATTGATATATGTACATATACAGTCATGTGAGTCTTAACAATGGTGATACTTTCTGAGAAATGCACCCTTAGGTGATTTTGTCCTTGTGCGAACATCATAAATTATAATTCCATACCTACTTCATACAGTAAAGCCTATTGCTCCTAGGCTATAAACCTGGACATTACATTACTGTATTCAATACTGTAGGCAACTATAATACAATGGTAAGTAAAATACAGTATTATAATCTTATGGGATAATTGTCTATGTGGTCCACTGTTGACTGAAGGCATCATTACATGGTGTATGTACATGGTAATTCATATGTATACATACATATGCACATATGTGCATATATCCATGTGCCATATATATGTAATTCTATATGTGCAAGTTCGTGGTGTAATGAAAATATTATAACACAAAACTAACGAACTGAGAGATTATAACCCTAACTCTGCCACCAACTAGCTATGGGTCCTTGGACAAGACATTTGTATTCTTTAATTTTCAGTGTGCTAAATCTAGAATGTCATTTCAAGTTCTAAAATTGCATCAACGTCCGGAGGAAGCCCTTAATAGGAATCTAAGCACTTCCTGCTTCTTTTAACCCTTCCCGCCCCTCCGACGTGTGACTCAGTGCTGGTGTCTCTCTGGGGAATGTACTTCCTGGAGCTGAGGCTGGTACTGGGTTTCACTCCAGAAACTTCTTTAGAATGACTTTATACCAATCTTTCAGGACCAGCCCAATATGATTAGAATAATGTAAGTCTTGGATAATTAAAGTAGCTAAAATTTATCACTGTCTGAAGAAAGTGGCAATATTTGCTACCGCTAAGAAACCTGGCAAGTAATGGAAAAATTCATTTTCATCAAAAAGACCTTCTAGAAAAAGGGCTCCTTACAAAGTAATAACTACTTATAATTCCTAAGAATATACGTATTTTGTCAATACATCAGTATGCAAATCATGAAAACAATTAAGATTTACCAATTATTGCCATGTTTTGGTTCAGCATTCAACATATATCATTAAAGACAGTTCAGTTGTTTTTTTTAATTTTTTAAATAATTATAATCTGAAAGATCAAAGTTTATTATTTCTAGTGTATCCTGTTTGAGGCACTATGTTACCATTAAGCCTGAAATATGATAAAATGGAAGAAGTAGTGAAATAAAGAATCTCATTACACATATTGAATTATTGGTACTTTAATTTAAATTAATGCTACATTAGTAAATTTAGAATTCTCAAAAACATTTAATTTTGCATTTCCCTTCCTTTTTCTATCTAAAGCTGCAAACCTAGAATACAGCTAAATCTTTGAGTTGCATATGTCAGGATTCTAAATTCAGCAGATTACATTCATATCAATATTATTTTTACATACTACAGTTCAGCACACCAAAAGGAAATACATAGTTGCATGTAATAATATTTTCCTGCAGGAAGGAAGTGCTAAAAGCTGGTCAGAGTTGTAACTAGAAATGAAGATGAAAATTAGAAAATGAATCTACTGTGATAATGTGATTTCAGAGCTTGTAAAAAAAAAAAAAAAAGTTGTGAATAGAGAATGTCAACTCCTGAAAACAGTTTAACATTAGTGGAAACTTCATTATCAAAGAAACACCCATTTTGATGGAAATAAAAAACGTGAGGGGGATTTTTTTCTTGCACGTCTTTTACATTTACCATTTGATTAAATACTTCCAATTATAATCAAATCTATATCGTCATCACCAGGTCAGAATTCTGTATAATTTAAAGCCATGTGGTCAAATCCAACACAAGGTTAATGTGTAAACTACAGATTCAGGATCCATAAGTATCTCTGAGATTTTATCTATTGGATCTATGGAATTTCAGAACAACACAACATGTTAACTAAGGATTAGGGTACATTTTCACTGGGACCCAGTATGCTCTTATTATATACTACCTGATTCCTGTGATACACCCCATCACTGTCCTCTCCCCGCTAACAAAGTTGAAGCTCTCTGCTTGTTCTTCCTTTCCCTATTGTCTGGGTAAATGCAGCTACTATTATTTGGGCTAGGGTTACTGCTGGGGTTGAAAATGAGATTCCTTGTAGGAAGTCTCTGAACTCTTCGTTCACATACTGCTTTTAAAATCCTTTGTGTTTTCATAAGTGCTTCCAAATACATCATTATTTTTAAAATATGTGCAACAAGAGCAAAGTAGCTACAAAAATCCCATTTTTTTTAGATAAGGATTATCAAGCACAAAGAGTCTAACTTATAAAGTCACTTTAGTCACTATTAATACAGACGCACATTATAAAACTTGAATGTACATATACTTCACATGGGAAATCTTATTAAAATGCAAGCTCTACTTTAGTATAGTTGTGGGGTAGGGCCTGAAAATATGCATTTCTAATAATCTCCTGGGTGACATCAGTTCTGCTGGCCTGAGGTCAAATTCTGAGTAGTAGAAGCACAGACAACATTTGAACCCAAGTCTTCTTCCAAGTCCTTGCACCACAAAACCCAGCTTCCTTTGTAAGTATCTATTTCTTCTCTTCCTTCCCAAATCCCCCGCTGGGTATCAGGATGGGACTCAATCTCCAAGGGCTTTCTTGGTCTCCTGCCAAACCATTAAAAGGCCCATTCCTCTAGAAATTTCTAACCACGCTGGGCAAATCCTCTTTCCTGCCCACATCCACATACTCACGTCTTTTCTAACAGACCTACCAGAAGTTACCATTTATCAGAATGATCTGTCTTTTGTTTTCAACACAAGGGAGGCTATAGGGACTTCATGTCCTCTAACAGGCTGTGTCAGGACAATAGGGAGTCATGGCTGGAGCAGGGAACACCATCTGCGGGACCTCAGCCTAGAAGAACAAGTGTAGGCAGTACATGTCAACACCCACACTGTAATCTCAACACAGGCAAGCCAGAGAGCTGGCATGAGATAACATCCATTGGGAGGAACAGAGTATGCAGTGGAAGGGACAGAGGGGAAACAGAGGGAATACAGTCCAGGAGACAGGAGATTCCGCACCATGTCTCCCCGCAAAGTGACTATCTGGATTTAACTTTGGTCTAATTGTTCAGAGTCCAGTTGAAGAAGATAATGATGATTTATCCTTCTTTTGAAAGTTCTCCACCTCCGCAGAATTTTCTTATTGTAGATGACATAAGAGCATTGATGTCCAGGTGGTGCATCCATAATCCAAAAATCCAAAATGGTCCCCAAATTGGAATCTTTCCAAGCACCGACATGACATTCAAAGGAAATGGTCACTGGAGTATTTTGGAGCTTAGATTTTAGGGTTAGGATGCTTGGCTGACATGTATTCTGCAAATATTCCAAAATGTGAAAAAATCCAAGATCTGAAATACTTCTGGCCCAAGCATTACAGATAAGGGACACACAACCTGTATTTGTACTTGTTTTCTACTTGAGATACTTTGGAAGACTCTCTACAGCCCCAGTGTCCTACACATAGTAGATGCTACTCGCCATAGTAGATGATGACCAGGTCTCTAAGGAGCAGACATTGGGCTGACCCAGAAGCATCTTCCTCTAGCCATTCTGACTGCCCAGAGAAGGCGGCAACACAGAGGTTTTAACACAAAGCAACTGTGCACAGGAGGTGCCCTGAATGCAGCTTTTAAAATGGCGACACTGTGACATGGGATTGCTGGCCAACAAGCTTCAGTGAAAGGCAAGAACATTATAAACACTGTACGCTTTCATTTCAGTGATTTGCACAGTGTAATGTAATGGCCTGGCCTGATTAATAAATACAGGTGACAAGGAGCAAAAACAGCAAAAACGAGTCAGTGTTAGCTCATGTATTATTCTCTGACTCTCAGAACCAGACAGTGCCCTGTCTTGCGATGACCTAAAGGAATATGACTATGACATGGGGAAGAAAGAACAGGTCTGTAAGGCAAAATGATTTGTTTATGCAGACATAGCTTTATACGGCTAGTGCAGCACTAGGAATGAAAACTGCCCCATCAGAATCCAAGGGGGCCATAAATATAGACAAACTAGTGAACTAGATACAGGGTAGAATGATTTGAGCCACATCAACCCGTCCCCAATCCAGTGAGGGCCATAGAACCTCTCATGATTATTTTGAGGAAGATAAGGAAGAAAGGGTAAGGTGTTAGCAAGGATGGTCAGAAGAGTTAAATAGTAGCAAGAAAGTACAGCTCCTACTGCAGAATCCTAATGACCCAACACTTGGAGGTCAAGATGAGATGCCATCATCCTATAGCTAAACTGCTCCTCGAGTTGGTGGACAGCCCAAGGAAACCAATCTAGTGTCTCATGAGCACACAGACTTTCTATAAATTTCAAATTCTGACTTAGGTGGAAAAGGGATAACAACAGATAAATCAAATACATATTAAATTTTCTATAAGCCACTCAACATAGCATAAACAGACCAAACTCCCGGCAGTTTAGGTTTTAACATTCAGAAGTTGGAGGCCTTTCCATGACGCACCAGGAGCAAGAATGATGGCGCAGAAAAGCAATCATATGATGACTGATCACAGAGTTCATCGCCACGCACGTGAGCGAAAGCTTCCCAGGTTGTATCCGTTATTTACGAGGCAAAATTAAGATCAATATTTCCTGCATTTCACTATGAGCACAGTCCATTAGTGGAAGTAAGCATGAAGGATGGCAGTAGGTGCCCAGCATGACGCCAACTTTGCTAGTTTCTTCTGATGGTTTCTAAAGGGGTCTTTGCTATATATCTTCATCGAAGACAGTACTCTAGAAAACCCCCAGACATTAGACATGCTTTCTCTTTAATTTGTCCTAGCATATGGACCCTGGCGATCTCGGCTTTTGCCGGGATTTACTAAGACATCTCTTTCTTCCAGCCCCATGTCTACTGTACGAACTTTCAGTTTAGGTGAAGAGAAGAATAAGGTTGGGGCAAGGAGTGTCCACCCTCCTCCTTCCAGTTTCTTTTCTTTAAAACAGATGATGTGAGCAAGGCTTAAAAAGGAGACACATGCAAGGAGAAACTAGGTGTCCTTCCCATCCCAGCTCCTTCCCTTCCCACCTAGCTCACCTGTCAAATACTTCTCTCCCAGCTTCTTTCCCTGACTTTGTTAGCAGTATCTTCATCTGTCATGGTTAAGTAGACTCTGTTTCCATTTTCGTTATGTGTATTTTACCTTCTAAAAGGGCTATTGTTGGCCTACACTGGCACATTCCTAAAATTATATAATCCTGGTGATTACACTTCTGGTAGTTTTAGGGAATAGTATGCATGCACGTTGTTATTATTGGCGCCAATGTATCACTGGGACTGTCTGCTCCCTGGGGACATTTGCAGTGCACATGAAGGCACCGTATCAGCTATCCGTGAGTCCCCTCCCCTGCACATGCACACAGGACTCTGTTAAGAGGCAAATAGGAGCAACTGGGACTTTCTCATCTCACTTATCCCCACCAGTGGAACCGAATAAGAGGGGCTGTAAATGATTGCAAGTGGTCAATTTTGAGTGGCGAGGAGATGGGGGTGGTGGTGGAGTATCTACGAAACTCTGCCAAAATTTATTTCATCAACTACTCAGATGATGCCTCTGGGTCAGTCTGATAAAAACCAACACATCATGCTGGTGTCTGTGTTTCTGTGTCAACTCAAAGGGAAAACACAGCTACAGAGGTGAGTGCAGGGTTTTATTAACCAAAAAATGAAATCTATATCTCATTTCGACAGAAGTTGGGGCGAGTTTTAGCTCTACCCATTACTCGTTGACCTGCTTAGGCCTTTGAAGAAGGAAGAAGCAAAGTCTCTCGATCGCCACCCAAAGGAAAGGGAAATGCCAGAGGCCCTTCCTAGCATTTCGAGTCCACTGGTTTGCTGCTAGAAATCTATTTTGCATTTGACCACTTCCAGGAGGTCAGAGCAAAGAGAAGAGAAGAGGAAGAGAAAAGGCCAATGAAGAGAAGAGGAAGAGAAAAGGCCAATGAAGAGAAGAGGAAGAGAAAAAGCCAATGAAGAGAAGAGGAAGAGAAAAGGCCAATGAAGAGAAGAGGAAGAGAAAAAGCCAATGAAGAGAAGAGGAAGAGAAAAGGCCAATGAAGGAGGAAGTGTCCCTGGCTGACAAAATTATCCCTAATCATTGTTAGTATAATCCAGGACAAGGACGAGCTTGATGGTTAAGCACGGGGGAAATAACTACTTTCCACTTTCAGATACTGACTCAATACCGTATCACCCGAACATGCATGCCTGTGCGCGCACGCATACCCTCACTCACAATGGGCATCTTTAAAAAGATATTAAAAATGTATTTAGATTTTTAAATTAGTTTCCCCAATGTACCAGCATTTTTTTTTCTGTTTTAAAAAAACAAAAAACAGGGTCTCAACCAAAAGTGGCTTAAATTCTGAGGACCTATATTATCTCACAAGCACAAGTGCCGGGGGCGGGGGGGCGGGGGCAGGTACTTGCAAGGCTGGTGCAACTGCCCAGTGATGTCATGAAAGACCCAGCTCTTTCTGTCTTTGCACTCAGCCACCACCAGGCTTGTCTTTTCTGCATCAAAATACGGCTCCCATTGCTCCAGGCATCACATCCTTATTAATCTTCCCGAAAGGCAGAAACACATAGTAGTTTCTGCTACACAGCTGTTTTTTAAACTCGAGGGAAAATATTTCCAGAAGTCCCCAGGCTAACTGCACTCAGACCACATTCTCGGACTTCCCTTTGGGTCCCCACTGTCTCATCTGCCTAATCCCCGGCTGCAGGGGCTTCAGGGAAAGTGGGTGTTGTAGTTGCTGGTGACTCCGCTAGCAAAGAGGGACCTAGTAGGTGGGCAATCAGCTATGTCCAGCCCCAGTTTTCACGATTAAAATTTAAATCGTTATACTGAACGAAGAGCAATGAAAACCTTTTATTCTGTAATTAAAACAGTCTCAATTCCAATTCTCAGTATTTTTTTCTTATCCTTTAAAGAGACACAGATGTTAAGTGTACTAACTTTTGACATACGCACGTATGTAAATTTGTGATGCCCAGATGTACAAATTGGCTTATAAACAAGTTGCTAAAGACAGCAGAAAATATGTGGCTTGAAAGCTGACATGCAGACTCTTCACTTGGAGTTGAGTCTAGAACAAAATAAAAGCTCTTTATCTCTAGAGAATGTCATATCAGAACAGCAGGATGACAGAAGATGGGGCAAGTTTTAGCTCTACCCATTACTCGTTGACCTGCTTAGGCCTTTGAAGAAGGGGGAAGCAAAGTCTCTCGATCATCCCCCAAAGGAAAGGGAAATGCCAGAGGCCCTTCCTAGCATTTCTGAGTCCACTGGTTTGTTGCTAGAAATCCATTTTGCCTTTGACCACTTCCGGGAGGTCAGAGCAAATTCATACCTACAATGGTGAGATGGTAAGTTGATAGCCGAAGAACTTTTTTTTTTTACTGAATAGTTTAAAAACAATTTAATCTACTATTTAAAAAACAAAAGAATGAAATGAAATGTAGAGCATGCTCATTTTACTTAAAATGCATCCAAATTACTAGCAAAACAATATGCCTAAGACTTTTTGTTGAGGTGAAACATTTCACCACTAAATTTTCAACAGATAACCAAATTAATTCCTATGTATTCAGTAAGATAACTGAAAGATAAGCCCAGGGATTTAATGAAGAGATTCTCAAAAACAACTTCAGTGAGGGGCAGAATAAAACAAGTGGGATAAAGAAGGAACACATCAAAAAGCATGTCTGTTTGGAAGCACCACTATTATCTAATTATGAATTGAGGAACATTCGTAAAATACCTAGTAGCACTGTTGGGTGCTGGCTATATAATCTGTGAACTTGTGAAGCTTCACAGCATAGTGGGGGTAAAAGATGTTAAACAGATAATCACACAACTTACTATATATAATTAAAGATTATGAGATATACAGTGGGAAGGAAAAGGATAGCTTTCATACAGAGAGAGAGAGCAAAGAGAGAGAGATTCAATTTAAAAGGAAAGGGTCAAAAAGCCTCTGCAAGGTGGAGATATTTGTACTCTATTTATAAAAACCCTCAACACAAAATAACAACAAAACAACAGCAGCAGTAACAAAAAACCACTCCCATTGATTGGTTATTAACAATGTCATCATTCACTAGATTTGCAGTTTCCATTTATTCATTCATTCAAAAAAAAAAAAATACTCCCTGAATGCCTACCATGTACTTGGCACTACACTTAGCACAGAGTATTGACATGCAAACAAAAGTAGCCTATTAGTAAAATGACTGCATTTCCCAGGTTACACCTATTGACCTAGAATAATTATAAATAACATCCCCTTTGCCTCTCAATAGTGTCCTGGTTTGGATGGTAAATTATGTGATCCTCTACCTTTAAAGTAAACTCTGAAGAATTAATAAACATTAGCTTAGCAATGAGAAAGAGACACCATCGCACCTGTTGCACGGATTAACTTGTTCAAAGCCCGAGGGTGTAGAGAGCCTGGTGAATTTGGAGAGATGACAAACGAACAGCAGAGCTGCACAGTAGCAAAGAGAATGGGTGGTTCTGGCAGGGAATGATGGATCAGGACCACCTACTGTCATATTATGGACTTTGAAGTTCATCCCAAGAGCAATCCGAAGTCACGGAAGAATTTTAAGTTTTAACCTTAAGAAAGATTTTAAATCTTAAGAAAAAAGTCTCAGGCTGCTTTGTGCAGTATGGATTAGAAGGCGGCGACATTGAACAGAGAAACCTGTTAAGACCCTGCTACAGCAACCCAGACCAGAAATGACAGTGGCTTGAATTCGGAGGTGGCAGGAGAGAGAGAAAAAAAAAAAAAAAAAACTGGATGGACTCAGAACTTACTTTAGATGTAGATGAAGTAGAACTTGGCACAGGATTATACTGAGATGAGGAAGCAGGGAGAAAAAGCAATGAAAAGCACCTACTAAGTGCTCCACAGGCCATTAGGTACAAGTAGCGTTTCTGAGACGTGTCTTACTATAGTTGTAATTACAACATATCTGATAAACAAGTTGAGAAGGTTGTTAATTAATAATCTATGATTGTGCACGAGGTTAGGCCAGCCCAAACTGACATGCTTCAAAAGGACTGTTTCCAAGGTTGGCCCTTGTCTGGTGTCTGGGAACTCGTATTAATACTTAGTGTTTCCACCATTCCAGGAACTGCTAGGAGCCGTTTGCTGCACCCACCCTGTTTGCATAACCACTACGGTTTGTGTCGA